>PVIW01007237.1:0-75365 GCA_004026585.1 Noctilio leporinus | reverse complement strand
TGAATTGGTGTTTCAGGATTCTTTGGGTATAGTCCAAGTAGTGGAATTGCTGGATCAAAAGGCAGTTCCATTTTTAGTTTTTTAAGGAAACCCCATACTGTTTTCCACAGTGGCTGCACCAGCCTGCATTCCCACCAACAGTGTATGAGGGTTCCCTTTGCCCCCATCCTCACCAACACTTGTTGTTTATTGATTTGCTGATGATTGCCATTCTGACAGGTGTGAGGTGGTATCTTAATGTAGTTTTAATTTGCATCTCTCTGATGACTAGCGACATGCCTCTGGGCCCTTTGTATATCTTCCTCAGTGTATTCCCTCTACTTTGTTATGCAAAGCAATTTAGTTCTCCTCAGCCTGGTTCTCCCCATCCCAGTTGGGCCCTCAGATTTGGTGGAAAGAGGAGGTTTCCACCAAAATCACCCATCAAGACTCATCAAGGCATTTTCCTAAACGAAAGAACCATCTATTCAGAAGGTAGAAAAGACTGCATCAGCCTTTTTTAAAAAGCACTTTCGTTTTTCCTGCTTTAGTGTCTTTTTAAAGACAAAGAAACTGAGATCCAGAGAGGTGAAATAATTTGTCCTGATCACCGAACTCCTAATTAGTGAGACTGGAAGTTTAGTCCTATCTCCCAAGTCCATGAAGGTGGCTTGTTGGTCTCTCTACCCCGAGAACTTAGCAGGTGCCAGAGCTCAATTAGTGCATGGTATGTGAATCTAATTAAAGGGTGGATTTGAGGGAAGAGGGCAGCCTGCAAGGAAAACCAGAAAGGAGAAAGGACAAATTGGTGAAGGAGCTGGTAAAGGGCGGTGAAGTGAAAGGGGCTGGGCCCACCCTCCAGTTCTTGGTAGAGGGCTGTCCCTTTGGCTGGTCCCTCTACCTCCTGCCCAGCCTTCTAGGGAGACTGTGTGCCCCAGGCAGCAGTCACTGCCATCATTAGTCAAAGCAAGGCAGCATGAGGAAACTCAGGACCTATCCTGTAGGATACTTTCAGTCAACGTTGGTTCAATTTATTCTCTCTAAATGACTCTGAAATGTAAATAAAATTAAATTAATGCTACTGTATTTGTCTCTGGTTAGGGCTCTAATGGGCTGTAGTAATGCTACCCCTAAGATCAGCTATAGAGGGAGAGACCCAGACAATAGCAGTGTGGCCAGATCTGTGTCCCCCCCTCCCCTCAAACACACACACACACCAACACACACCCCACCCCACCCCACCCTCCCTGCTCTGGAAGGACAGGCTCCACAGTTCAGATTCATCCTTTTGCGGGTAGGGATAGGAGAGTTCATGTCATTTCAACACTTTCTTCTTCTACCTCAGACCAGTCCAATCCAGACCAACTAATTGCTCTCCACAAATACCTTCATTTTCATCGTTTCTCATCACACCCTTGATGTTTTGGAGTTTTAGAATATGGCAGAATGGCTTTCTCTTTGCCCACCAAGCCAAGAGTCACACTTGGATCCCTCACCAGGACTTTAACCCTGGGTCCACCCACCGTTCCAAGGAATGAGCTCTGTTGCCCCAAATCAGGCTTTCTCAGCCTCCGCACTATTGACATTCCAGGCTGGATAACTCCTTGTTCTGCGGGGCTGTCCTGTACCTTGTAGAATATTTAACAGCCTTCCTACTATCTACCCACCAGGCACCAATAGTATCTACTCTCCCAGCTGTGACAACTCAAAAGGTTACCAAACACTGCAAATGCCTCTGCGTAGGGGGCAAAATCATCTCTGGTTGGGACCCTTTGCCCTAGAGGAGGGGAATGAGGGGACTAGAAAGAGGAGAAAGCATGAGGGAGAGGTAGACTACCAAATCCTACAGCGCACATGTCTTTTCACCCTCCTCCAGTCTCCTCTATCCTGCCTCCCAACATAGTTTCTTAAAACAAATAACATTGCTCTAACATAAACAATACATGACTATCCCACGTTTGAACTAAATGCCAGACACCTGTCCCATGCAGAAGCCTCACTTTGCCCTCTCCCACTTCCGTCCCCTAGGTTGCCCAGCCCAGCCTAGAGGGCTGCCCACCTAGAAACTAAGAAATCCATTAGGATTTCTTCTATAGTAGAGATGCCCCAAAGGCATCTCTAAAAGGAGTTTAGAGAGTAAAGGAGTTCTTGATAGATTAAGATTCTCCAAGGAAAAGGAAATTTCTTGCCAAGAGCAGACCTCTGAAAGAAGAAAATCTCAAATAGAAGGTGATTTTCCAATATCAGTAGGCCCCCAATACTCTTAACAGATCTTCCTAGGGCTCAACTGCCAGAGCAGTCAGGCCAAGCAGGTTGTACACAGGCAGAGTGCTGCCCCTGGTGCCTGCGTCAGGGGAAGGCTATAAAAGGAAGAGGGGCGTTATCTTCCAGGGTTTGAATTTGCTCAGGGAAAGAGGGGACAGAGTCAAGTCCCCATCTCATGGTGCCCTTCCACCTCTCACTTCAGCAGTCTCAATTTACAGCACCAAACTGTGGGAAAAACAATCCAAGAATTTAGTTCTATTTATAAATCTCTTAAAGCTTTCATGTGGTCCCAAAGAAAACCTCGCCAGAGCATTCCAGCTTACACAGAGGAAATCAAAGAAAATGAATTGTAATCACAGCACAAAGCCTGAGTCCGGATGTACAAGAGCCTGGGAGGCTCCCTGCCTCCTACTGGATTCATTAGCACAAAAAGAATGAAAATCTCCCCTCCCCTCCTTGGATTTCACCATAATTTGGTGTGTGTGTGTGTGTGTGTGTGTGTGTGTGTGTGTTTGCTATATTTACATTTCTACCTTTTGCCAAAGCCTGTTTCTGGAAGAATTTCAGTTATTTGAAAGTCAGTAAAAGCCCCAGTCCAAAAGTGCATTCATAATCTGGAGAGTGTCCATTTACCAGCTTTGTGTTTGTAGGATGTTTATGTGACCCACAGCTGCTGGGCTCTTATCAAACTGTGCTGCTCTGGACCCAAATGCACTTGTGCTAAGGCTTTGGGTTAAATTTTTTATTTTTTCCTGCTAATTCTGCTGTGCTAGGAGACCCTAATGCAGGTGTAATAAAGATCTGCTGACAAGACAGAAGGGTGAACACCTCATACATCTTGACATCGGTCTCTCAGCATGGCAGACACTTCCAAGTACATCGTTGCCCTTCCAGGTGTGCGAGGAGCTGCCTTGATCACAACATACTGGAGGAAACAGTGCTCTGCCCTTCTAAGGACGGGTGGAAAGGAGCAGCTTTAAAGTGCAGAGGGAAGGACTGAAATCGTCCTCCCTCTGGCTCACTGGCTCACTGACTTCTTCCAATTCCTCAAGGAATCCCCTCTTTGTATCAGACTCCAGGCTCCCTGGCCTTCTGCCTGCCTGCTTCCCCCTGCTGCTGCCATCCCCGGGCTGCTCCTGCCCCAGGTCTGGAGGGAGCCTCATTCTTAAGGGCCAGGGGCTGGGCCTGGCATACAAAGAGAACTGCATCAACCCTATGTCTTTCCATCATGTTCTGAGGAGTGGCCAGAAATAGAGCTGGACTGCAAGGAATCCAGATCCTTTTTCAGATCCTTCCTGGGGAGCTGAGGTTAAATCCTTGCCTCTTTCCCTTCAAAGCCCATTTGGGACAGACAGGATTTAAGGGAGACTCTCCACCCACCAAAGCACTGCCCTCCAACCCTGCTTCCCCAGCCCTGGTTTTCATGTCCCCCAGCCCTCTTCTCCAACAGCCTCCTCCAGGGTAAGGTATTATTAGCACTTTATTGATGGCACCTCGTTTGGTCACAAAGCAAGTTCCCCTTTTTGACTTTGATGGATGGTGAGAGATTGAAGTGGAAAGTATGTATGTGTGTGTGTATATGTGTACTGAATAGGTGAGGGGAATGAGGCAAAGATGGAAAGCTGATAGGAACGGGAGCCTGTAGAAGACAGCTGCAGGGGTACCTTGGACCCGATGCTGAGGGAGGGCATGGCCAGTGGCCCTGTGAAAGCAAAGCAGCTGCGCGGTCCACCATGTGCAGGTGGCCCTGGCTTGAGTGCTGATGTCTGCAAATGCTCAGGCTCTGTGGCCCTTCTAGGAGACAAAGATGGGAAGTGGGTAGGAGCAGGACCCAGAGGCATCAACTGCTGAGCAAGCTTTGGTGCATCAGCGAGGCTGGGTCATGCCCCATTTTGTATTCACAGGTCACAGCTCCACATTCAAAGATGAGAATGGAGATCTTGCTCATGAATTCCGTAAGGAGACAACCATCACCAAAGAATGGGCAGAAGCAAGCCAAGTTGAGGCAGTTACATAAGAACCTGATTCCTCAGGGCATCATGAAGGTGGATCCCATACCTGCCACCTCCGTATCCACAGGGATTTCCCTGTGATCCTCTATGGGGTCTGAGCCTGAGGGGCTGCAGGCCTAAGCACCTCCTGCCTCAGCAAGAAACCCTCAGGATCAAGGTGTGGCTTCTAAGTAGGAACCTAGGCTGAAGCCACAACCGTGAATAAGCTGCATAGGCCTGGAACCCTCAGCTGTGAGCAGAGCTGTTCTGCAATGTTAGTTGGGTGCTGGTTTGTCTTCAGACAAGAGGTGGCTGGTGGCTGGTGAGGGCTAATGACAGAGTTACCAGCTCACCTTCCCCAGCAATCCCTACAAGGTGCAAGGCAGGGTATATGCTGATTGGGATTGCCTGTGCCCTTGCCTGGCCTGCTTTCTTCCAAGCCTGTCCAGGGCCCAACCCTACTAGGGGCTACAGCACTTTACAAATAAAGTCTGCCTTCCTCCAGCCCCTGGGAGGGGTACACAAATGAGAATTTCCTATCCCTCACTGTTTGCTATCTCGATTCTTCTGTTGGACAGAGGCTGGGGGCAACACAAGCCTGATTCTTCCTACCTACCTGCCCCTGTGTTCCCAGAAGGAAGGACAGTTTGCTGGCTGTTAATAGGAGTAGGGACTGGTGTAGGAGGCTTCTCCCTCTACCCAGGACTAGGCTGATCCCTTCCCATTGCAATGAGTTGCCCCTTATTGTTGGCCTTCTCTCCTCCCCCGAGTTGAAAGGGCATAGGATGGGATCAAGAAGGACTATGGATGCCTGTACCTACCTACCTACCTACTCCATCCAATCTCTCTTGCCTTTTGCACCAGCTAATCCCTCCCCACCACCACACAAACTTGGGGAGGACACCATCCGCCATCCTGTGGTGAAGGACAGCACCCTAGGCCAATAGTTCTGAGCCCACCACCCATTTCCCTAAAGTACATCTATCCCTCAAGGATAAATCAGGGGAAAGTACTAGAACCCCTAACTAGGGACAAGGGAGAGGACAACTGAAAAAAGGAATACTTACAATGTGAAAGTTTGTAAATAGTCTAGTCCATGATGATGTTAGAGCACAGTCTGATTTCTACACAGAAATAACATTTCTTTTTAATTACTTACTGTGCAAGCACTGTGCTTCCAGACTTGTGGGAAATGGTGCAGGGAGGGTGGACCCTAATCTAGAAAGGCTGTCATGTTTCAATACAATTATTTGTAGACCCTGAAGGAAAAAAAGAAAGATGATAGGAACAGGAGGCAGAATGACGTGCCCTGATAACCAAGCTGAGGAAAAAGACAGAGATGAGGTGGGAGAGGAGGAGAATCAAACTTGGGCTCTAACAAAAACTCAAGTTGATCCAGAGCAGCCAGAGGAGTTGAATTGATTATTACTTCCCTGTGCCTCTGTTTCCTCAATCATAAAGAGAGGACAATAATAGTAGCTATCTTATAGTGTTACTGCAAAGATCAGATGAGTTAATGTGCCTAAAGTGCTCAGAACAGTACCTGGCTGTTCTGTTTTATTGAATATAAATATTAGCTGTTATCATCATCATCATCATCATCATCATCATCAGTATTGTTATTATCACCACCATCTCTAGTTCCCAGTCCTGGGGCACAGGGCACATGGGGAGAAAGACAAGCCTCTCTGGCTCCCCTGCTGTATCCATTTGACCACCTGTGTCCTTTTTGCCATCCACATCCTCTGCCAACAGTTCTCGGCACCACTCTTTATCTCTGGGGACACTTTCCCCCCTCTTTCCTGTACTTCCTCACTAAACTGGACAAGTAGATCTATTTGTCTGAATTATGTGTCTAAAAAATACACATTGGCTATATGAGGTAGAGATAAAGCTGAACAAGTAGTTTAGATTCAGTGCTAGAGGACTTTGAATGCTAGGCAAGCATCCGTGCTTTGTTCTTTAAAAAATGGGGAGCCATGGATGATGCTAGAGAAAAAGCAGGGTGTGGTCCAGGCCAAGCTCCATAGGATTAGCTTTTAAGGACTATTAAATGCAGTGTAGTACCTTAAGTTTTTTCAGTCATGTACATGTTTGTAAAAATGAGTTTCAAAATCTTGCATGGGAGCAGGTTTGATAGCAGAGGAGAAAAGGCATGAAAATTTGGGACAATTCAGCCTGGGAACAGTTGGCCTGGATGTGAGGACTGATATAGACCACAAGAAGCCAGGGCCAGGCATTTTATCCCAGGTACATTTCTGTGATCGAGCCTTGGCTGGGAGCCAAATAGAACCTGGATCACACACACAAGTCATGCTGTGTGTGCATGTGTGTGTGAGCTGGGGCCAAGGCTCCAACACACACTTTGGAATGCACAGTAGAATTTCCTTAGCATTGCAGGGGTGAGGAGGTAGAGCACCATGGCTACAAAAGCATCATCTGACACTATACTCCTGGATTCAAATTCTGGCTCCTAAGCATGCAACCTTGACTAAACAAAGAAAGCGTTCTGCCTCAGTGTCGTCATCTGTGAAGCATGTGATGATAGCATCTACCTCAGAGGGCTGTTCTGAAGAATAAACGAGCTAATACACTTAAAATGCTTACAACAGCACTGAGTAAGTGCTCAATATGCCATGGTTCCTATTATTACCATTATTATTCTGTTATTGTTAGTATTATAATATCATATATTATTACTATCATTATTCCATTATTATTAGTTGTGAGACACTGAATTGAGAATGAGGACACCTTGATCTCATCTTATTCTCTGATATGTCCCCTAATTATCTCCCACACTCCTACGAGGCTGTATCTTCCCCCTTTCTTTCACAGGGAGTCTCCAAGGGCCAAATTAGTTTACTATGGCCCTTGTTCACTGATACCTGGGATTGGATAAGGGATAGTACCTACCCTGAACTTTGACAATGGGAGGCTTTGCCTAGGCATTTGAAACTGGGAGAAAGAAAAAGCTCTAGGGAGCCTGAGTCAGACCCAACTTGAAGCTGGTACCATAATCTAAGCTCATTTAGGGCAAAGACCAGGTGTGATTTTTGGATTTCCCAAGGAACTCCTCTGACCTTATCATAATAAATTTCCCCTTTCTGGGAACCCTTGTGCACTGTTGGTGAGAATGCAGGCTGGTGCAGCCACTGTGGAAAACAGTATGGGGTTTCCTTAAAAAACTAAAAATGGAACTGCCTTTTGATCCAGCAATTCCACTACTTGGACTATACCCAAAGAACCCTGAAACACCAATTCATAAGAACCTATGTACACCTATGTTCATAGCAGCACTATTTACAATAGCCAAGTGCTGGAAACAGCCTAAGTACCCATCAGTGGATGATTGGATCAAAAAACTTTGGTACATTTACACAATGGAATTCTATATAGCAGAAAGAAAGAAGGAACTCGTACCCTTTGCTAAACATGGATGGAACTGGAGAGTATTATGCTTAGTGAAATAAGCCAGTCAGTGAAGGACAAATATCATATGATCTCACCCATTATGGGACAATAATGAGCAAAACTAACAACAAGCAAAACAGAACCAAGTATATGAATACAAGGAATAGGCCTTCAGTGGTCAGGGGGAAAGGGGTTGGGGGGAGGGGGAGGCAGAAGCAAGGAAGGGGAGCAGTTTAGACAAGAACCTAGTATAAAGGAAACATGGACATGGACAACAGGTGGGATTGACTTTGGGGGGAATGGGTGGGTGGAGAGGGGGACAGAGGGGAGCGAAAAGGGGATGGATGTAATACAACAACAATAAAATTAAAAAAATAATAATTTCCCCTTTCTTTCTTAAATTAGTTCCTGTTGCTGGTAACCAGAGCACTAAAAAAAAACAGTCTTATACATGTCTATAGTCTTATTTTCTGTGTGTGTATATATGTGTTTATATGTATGTGTGTATGTTTCTCTATGTACTCCCACTCTAAAACACACACACACACACACACACACACACACACACACACACTTCCCATTTCAGTCACCTGTCATTAATCAAGGCCAGGCAGGTATTCTGGCCATGGTGGCCAAAAGATAGACAGTCCATGGTAGGTAAGGCCTTATCTCTTGTGGCTGCTTCCTCCCACCGGGGCTCCAGTCCTAGTGGCTTCCTGGAATTCCATAAATATGGACCCATGCCATATTGAGGACTTGCTTGGTGCTGTTATAAGCATTTATGCAGCCATGCCTCCGTGCCTTTGCATATTTGGTGTCCTCTACCAGAATGCTTTCCCTTTGGGCTAACTCTTCTTCCAGTGTTTTGGATTCAACTCCAGCATAGCCTCCAGAAAAGCTCCCCTGGCCTAACCCCTCTGTCTGGACTTTGGTGGCATTTCTACTAACTGAGCACTGGCCATACGGAGTCATCTTCCCCCACCTGACTCCCCATGAATTGGGAGGCCCCTGAGGGTAATGATGGCACCTTCTATATCTGAATCTCTAGTGCCTGGTACAGCATTGGAGACACCTGAAATGCTCAGTGCTGTACTGAACAAGTACAGACATTGTTGTGGGGCTACAGACAGATGTTTGTTAGTATTTACTATGCATGCTAGGCTCTTTTTATATGTTACCTCTCAGAGCAGTCTTTAAGGTAGACTTAGGTATCTCCATTTTACAGATCAGGAAATTGATGCTTAGAAGATATAGTATTAGGGATCAGTTATGTTGTAAATAATGTAGAACCCTAGAAAGAAGTTTATTTCTTGCTTATGTGATGGTCCAAAATGGTGGCTAGAGCTCCAGCCATCACATTTTTGTTCCAGGTAGACGATGGATGAAGAAAGAATGAATAAGAAGGTAAAGAGTGCTTGACTTTTTCTTTTTTATGGTTTTTTTTTCTCTTTATTTATAGGTTTGAGAAAGAGAGAGGAAGGGACATTAAAAGAGAAACATCAATTTGTTGTTCCTCTTATTTATATATTCGTTGGATGATTCTTATATGTGTTCTGACCGGGGATTGAACCTGCACCCTTGGTGTATCTGTGTAATGAGAGTTCTGAGGTCAAGATCAACACAAATATGTGTATGACAACACAAATTCATTGTTATGGACAACCTCCTTGTGAGGGGCTGGCAAACACCCATGATACTCCTTGCCAGAGCATCTCAGAGGAGGGGGTTGGAACAAAGCTCCCTAAAGGACTAGGGTCACTTCCTGGTGACAGCTTCATAATGCAGAGTCTTACAGCCCAAACCCAGACAGGATCCCAGGGGGTCCCTGGGAGAGGCGAGGTTTCTCAAGACGGTCTGCCGCACTCCAAGGTGGTCTAATGCTGGGCTGTAGAGATAGATCACCAGCTATTATGGAAACTGCTGGATTTTGCTCTTAGCATAAAGCCTCAGTCACTTCTTGAGTAAAGCTTGCAAGCTTAAGCCCCTTGGAATTGGACATGGTTCTGTTGTCCCAGGGGACCCTCCAGTCAAAGTGAGGCACTCAGGTACCAGTGGGGTCAGGCAGGAGTGGGAGAGGAGGGATGCAGCCTCAGCCAGTGGAGGCAAAGGTGTACCTTGCCTGAACCTGGCTGCCCTGGGGATGGTGGAGCACGCCGGTACCCACCGAGTGTTTCCAGCATGTCTGCATCCCTTTCAAGCTCTCCAAACACTCTCTCCCTCCAAAAGTAGAACTGGTGCTATTCCTAACTAAGAGACTTTGGGCAAGTCGCATCACTGAGCCTCAGTATTCTCATCTATAGAATGGGCAGAAAGAGCATTTTGAGGTCAGAATAGAGGTTACCTATGGGCATTGACTGGGGTGAAGCAGGAGGGAGCCTTCTGGGGCACTGAGAATGCTTTATATCTTTTTCTGGTGGTGGGTACACAGCTGTGCATATTCATCCAGGTATATGTGCACTTAAGGTTAGGGCTCTTAACTGAGAGTCAGTTATAGCTTAATATAAAAGCAAAGAGTCAGAAAAGATACCCTTCATTCTCAAGTCTAGCCTGAAGGGTGGAGGGAGCATTCACAGGGAACCTGAAAGTACAGGGTTTCCCACAATCAGCATGGCAATATCCTGTCTCTCATTCCCCATTTGCATCCTGACGGGTTTGTAAGGCACAGTCTTAAAGAGATTAAGTCTTAAAGAGAGTAGTTTTCCCTAAGTCTTTCTGGGGAACAAAACTGGGAGTGTGTTTAACTAAATAAATCAACCAGGCTCACTTCCTGACTTACCTAACTTGAGGCATAAACTCATATGACAAATGAGACATCCTGGTGTTAGGCAGGAGAGGTCTCACCGTGCCCAACCATGTCGGAGTCAGCTGAGGCACAGAGAGCAAAAGCGATTTGCGCAGGGTGGCCAGCATGTAGGAGGCCTGGAAGATCTAATATACAGGCCTCCTGACACCCACCAGTCCAATGCTCCTCTTCCCTAAACAAGAATCGCCCAGATGGCCTGACCACCAGGCCTGGCTCCCCCTCGCCCCCCTGTGGCCAGCCTGGGAACACTCGTGATTCAAGGCTGCCAGGACTGTGTGCACAGATGGGTGAGGTGGCAGCAGCCTCTCCTCTCAGAAATCTTCACTCCTGACAACTCAGCCATGAGTCATCCCAAAGAATGAAGGAGAGAAACTCCACCTCCTTGAAGCAGGGGCAGGAATCCCAGAGCAGTTTCCTCCACTTGCTGAGTATTCTTTGCAAACTTACTTATGCTGCCTCTGGGCTTAGAGAGGAACAGAAGTGACAGTGTCATCTCCCAGGTGCCTGACAGACCTCTCGACCCAGCCAATTCCATGCTGATTCCCACTCTGACCCCAGAGTCCCCATATTTCAAGTGTTCTTGTGAGAGTTCCATTCATTGCCCATATGGTTTCCCCTATGGTTCATCTGCTCCCAATGCTTTTCTCTGACCTAGAGATCCCTTCTCCCTGCTCCCTGACATGTGCTCTCTGACCCAGCCTCATTATCTGCTAGGAGAAGAAACCTTTCCTGGCTGAGGTGAGAGCCTGGCAGTGGCATCTATCAACCCTAAGGCCCCACCCCCAAGTCTATTTCTCCATTGCAATAAATCCCAATTAGTAGCCAGCCAGTCTAAAATAAGACTTAAAAGCAATTTCAGTGTGAATGCCTGGGCTTATTTGTTCACTTCTCCTTTCAGTTACTCAATAAGCAGTTACTGAATTTCAACAGTATGCTAGGTATTGTGCTGGATATTGAAAATACAAAGACACGCAAAGCATAGTCATGGACCCTAATTTCTTCCTTTCCATTCTTCCTTTCTTCTTTAATAGTCCTGGTTGCTCTCCCCGCCCTTTTTTTTTTTTTTCTTTTGAAAAATACACAGGAAAAAAGATCATTATTATAGATGCCAGCTACTATGCTAGGTGATTTACATCTGTTACTTAATTCTGCTGACAACTCATATGAGGTATATATTATTACTTCCATTTTTTTAGGTGAAGAAATGGAGGCTCAGAGATCTTAAGTAAGCAAGTCCAAAGCCACACAGATAGTAGCTGGCAGAGCCACAATTTGAACCCAGGTCACTCAGCCTTTTCCAACCTCCATTTCCTCACCTGTGAAATAGTTTCTGTGCCATAAAACCCATGTTAGACACACCCTCACATGTTTTAGGACCTTTTCTGCTTTTCACTACCCCTAGTTTCTGGATACAGACCTGGATCAGGCCTCCGCTGGGCCAGGAGTGTCAGGAAGACCCAAGGCTATAGATGGAAGCTTCTGGTGTCTTCCCAGGGGGTCCTGAAGCTGCTTCTTCTCCCACAGACATGTCCATTCTGCAGTGGTGTAGCAATCTCATCCCTGAGTGGCATAGCTCAGTGGGAGGAAGTGGAGAGCTGTTATCTTGTTATTTATTTTAAAAGTCAAGTGTGTGTCTCAAAATAATGTTAATGGAGTTATCACAAGACGGGTACAAGGGGGTTCAGAGCAGCTTCATTCATAATAGCCAAGAACTGGAAAAATGTTCCAGTGAATACGAATATTCACCAGCAAGAAGTAGAGTAAATAAATTGTGATTATATATAAATTATATTTATTTACATATAATGTAATAGTGCTAGCAGTATAGAGTGAAATGCTATTCGGGAATAAAAAAGAATTCCTATAGCCGTGGCAACACCGTGGGTGAATCTCACAGATACAATGTTGAGTGAAAGACACCAGGCAGGAAACATCACACACTGCATGATACCATTTATATAAAGTTTGAGAAGAGGCAGTGTTAACTTATGGCAAATAGAAATCCCAACAGTGGCTACCTATGGAGAATGTTGATCGGAAGGAGGCATCCACCTTTTGAGGTGCTGGAAATGTGGAAATTGTTCTCTAGTTTAAGCCAGGTGGTAGTTACATGCCTGTATCCTATGTAAAAACTAACTGAGCTGTACCCTTAAGATTTGTGCATTTTGCTTTTTTATGGATTATACCTCAATTTAAAAAGTAATGTTAATGTCTCCCAAGGTTATCCATGGCCTGCCACTTCATCAAAGTCTTTAAGCAACAGAGGGGAGCAAAAAGGGGATGGATGTAATACAACAACAATAAAATTAAAAAAAAAAAAGTCTTTAAGCACCTCCTCCAGGATGGCCACCTGAGTAATTCAGGATAAATGAAGGCTTTGCCTAAGAGAAGGGCAAGGGTGTTTGAGCAGGTGGGGAGAATGGGAGGCTGTCTCAGGGGAGAGGGCAGGAGAGGAATAGAGAGCTCTCACTATTCCCAGACTCCTTCCCATTGTTCTAAGAGCAAGGATGTGCCCCTTTCCATAACCACTCCCTAAGTCACTCTGGGGGGCCTTGCCCTTGGTTTGTTGGGGTTGTACCCTGCTAAGGGTTGTACATACTAAGCAGACTGAACTAACAATCCACAAATCCAAATAAAGATCTTTTACATTATTTTAAGCAGAGAAAGTCTGTAGAGCCCTTGCAGGTGCTTTACCTCCTTTAAACCTCTGGGGTTTATTGGATTTTACTTTAAGGAAAGAAGCTTGAGAATTGAGGAGCTTGTCCAAAATCTCCCGCTGAGTTAGTGGATCTGAGCCCAGCCTCCTCTCCCCAAGCTGATGGGGGTTCAGAGAGGGGCAGGGTTCCTCCCCTGTGGCATCTCAGCATGGAAACCTGCACAGGGGAAGGAGGATGGGTGATGACTCGGCTAGTTATGGGCCTGTCGGGGGTACTTGGAAAGCTCAGATTTCCCTCCATCCCACTCCAAGGGAACAGAGCTGGCTGGAAGCTGTCCTGCTTTTCTGTGTCAATGACCACCCCTGCCTGCGGCCCACCCCCTTGGCCTTTGCCTTTTACCCTAGGCAGTGCTGAACCCTTTCTACGCAATTCATGATGGGGTTTTTACTTGAAGAGGATTTCCTGTGTTTACTGGTTGGTTTCAGAGCTGAGGGTGGAAGCTGAGGCTCAGATTGCTGGGGTGAGAGGCTGCCCTGCAGAGAGACAGGAGGCAGGGAGAGCTGGGCTGCTCACACTGGTGTGGCCCCTCCAGAGCCACACTCACTGACCTGATTCAAGGGAAAGAACCCCTACAGTTCATCTGCAGTGGGAGAGATATACATACAGACCTCCCCTCCAGCCAGCCCAGAGGCACTCAGGACATATGACAGAGAAATAGCTTAGCCCTTTCCTTTTAGGAAGTTCTCTCTGCTGTCTAACTTCCATCCCTCCTCTTAGAGGCACCCTTTTGTTCTGTCTTCACTGGAAGTGGAGAGGCTGAAGATGAGTGGAGGGAAAGGCAAAGATACTCAGAGGCTTACCTCCTTGTTTTCCCCTGAGCTCTTGAAAAATCTCTCCCATGCTGTTTCACTTGCTGGGTCTCTGCACCCACCTCTCTAGGGCCTCCCTCTGGGCAGCTGGCACAACCTGGGCATCCTCACAAAGCGACTGACTGATGGCAGGACCAGGGTCTGGACATCCCAGAAAGAGCCAGGTGGCAGTGGCAAGTTGCTCCAACCAAACTCATACATTCCACATTCCCAGGATTCTGAGCCACCCATTTAATTATCTAATATTTCCCATTTAGTTTTAATTATGATTTTTTTTTAACTGAATAGGTCTCCAATCCCAAACTCCCTCGACTCCTACCTGCAACTACCCAGTTCTTGGAGATAATCAACCTCATGAGTTTTCTTCTAAAAAATTATGAACAGACCCATAAACACATGTATATTGCTTTCCTCTGTTTTACACAAACAAACATACACTGACTTTGCACAGTTTATATTGGAGGTGGTCCCACCTAAATACAATCAGGCTTTGGTCAGTTCTATGCAGCTGCATTGTCTTCCCTTGTACAGATTGTAACATAAACACAAAGCACCTACTATGTGCCATATGGCTCACTAGGCAGTGGGGTTATAACAGTAAATGAATCACAGTGCCTGCCCCTGTGGGGTTTAGAGTCAGGGGAGGCAAAGTAGGTACACAAGCAAATGCTTTTGCTGTATAAGAAGTTTTGTAATAGAACTGTGTTTTAAAATAGAAAGCCAAGGGAATGCCAGGAAAAGCTTCCTAAGGGAGTGACACCTATGGTGAGGGCCAATGGGCATTGGCCAGATGAGGGTACCACTGGGGAGGGAATAACATTTTAAGCTGAAGGAACAATATGTTTAAGGGTCAGAAGTAGGACATTCTGGGCACTTGGTGACTCAATATGGGGAGGGTGGGGAATGGGGCTGGGGAGGTCAGAAGGGCCCTCATAGGGCTCTCCTTGTCAGCTAGGGAGAAGTGAAGGTTCAAGGATTTTGACTTGATCTGTACAGTGAAGAATATCAAAGGGATTCAAGTGTGACTGACATGATCAGGCTTGTACTTTGAAGAGATCCGGTGGCTGCAATGGGGAGGGAAAACGGATGGGATGTAGGGCCCCCTGAGCAGCACGAGCCAGGTGGGTACTCCGTTTACCAGGTCTGAGGCCTCCAAGCTCACTGGCTTAGCAACCTGCCCCCTTCCCCACCCCAGAGCTTTGGGTAACCACATCTTTTTTCTGCCACATTCCCTCACCTCTAAAGCATAGAGGTGGCAGGAGAGCAGTGGATTAGATGAGCCTCCAGCCCCTCCTATAACTTCGGCCTCCTGCTAAGGAAACAAGTCTGGGTCCCAACCAACAACTCCACCTCCACCCCCGACCCTCTGCCCGATCCTTTCCCCTGACACTTTTTCCTACTCAGAAGCTATTTTATTTTATTTATTTCATTGTTGTTGTATTACATTTATCCTATTCCCCCCCCCACTGCTCTCCCCTACCCCACCCTCCCACAGTCAATCCCACACGTTGTCCATGTCCATGAGCCATATATACTAGTTCCTTGACTAAACTATTCCCCTTCTTTGCCTCTTTCTCCCTCCCTCCCTCCTGTCCACACACAGATGCTTTTATGCAGACTGTGTACCCTCCTTGCACCAGACTCAGTGCTGGGGACTGGCGATCACTCAGCTCCTTCTCCATTCCTCTCCAAACTTGCAGGCAGACTCCCCTTCTCCAGGAACCCACTCACTCTCTCCTGGTTGGTTATTCAGCCAATTCTTGGGGTCCTGGTTCTATCTGGATTTCTCTGGTTCCCTGACTGAAGCTTGGGCCCAAGGGTACTCACCTAATGGGTACCTCCCCATTCAACAGAAATCAGTGCTTCTCCCATCAGACAGAAGTTGGGTTCCAAGCCTGGAGACGCTCTCTTTCTCTCTCATCCAGACTTCCTAGTCTCTATTGCATCCAGTTGGCCCTTTCTCAGACAGCCCCTCAAAAACTTTCCACTGCATGCTAGTTATTTGCTTCCCTTCAGATCCACTTTCTGTCTTGCTCTACTTTGCTTTGTGCCCTGGAAGGCTGACCCCTATGGTTTCTTTGTTCACTGGCTTCTAGTTGGACTCTGGCCACAGATGGGAGCCACTAGCAATAAGTCTGAGAGCAGTAGGGTGGGGAGGGTGGGAGAAGGGGGGATGCCAGGGTACTTAGCCTGCCCCTCCCTCTGCCAGGCAGTTTAGATGGTGGCTGTGTCTCTATACCAAGGTTTCTGTTGAGTGGACTGCCAGCTCTCACAGCTACAGCTCTTGGCAGCCCTCTCCTTGTCCCCTTTGATACCTAGGATGGTAAATAGCCCTGGGTGGTTCATCATCTCTTATTAGTTTCCTTAAAGCTGCCCACAGCTCTGTAAATAGTCCCTTGGTTTATACGCCTTCAGTTAACTCTTTGAGGGTGCCTTGTTTTTCCTACCAGGACTGATAGATACATTCCTCAAATCCCCCACCCCACCACTCTCCCTCTACCTTCTAGCTGGAGTGAAGATCTTTGTACATCTCCTCTGGGATATTGGTGATCTTCCCTTTAATTTTGGACAAGTTCCTGGTGGGCCAATGGGAATGTCCTGACTTCATTCCTAGGTGGTTGTAAGGATTTATTATGTCCTTGTGGGTCATGGGACTAGCATAGGGCCTGGTATACAGTAGAATTGAAGGAAACATTAGGTTCCTTTTGCTTCTGCTCTGCACCTGCCTCCACCTGACCTGGGGGAAAGCCTTCTCTCTGAGGGGGCCTGGGCACAGGAGAGAAGGGAGAAGGGGAGTTGAGGGCTGGAGGAAGCACTGCTGATGAAACACCCTGTCCCCAAGCCATCCGTAACTCCATTAACCCAGAAAGTGCCAAGTGCCTCCCAATGCTTTGTTCTTCTCTTAAATAGTAAAGTGGGATGTGTGGGTATGTGTGTGTCCCTGTCCACTCATTACCAGAGAACCAGAAGAAGCTGCTCATGCTCCATGCAGTCCACCATTAATTAGCACAGCCTGGTCAGGTGCTGCTCTCACTCCATTAGCCTTCAGGAATTAAAAAAAAAAAAAAGATTTCTTAAGTCAAGTATAATTATTTCAACCAGCTTTCTGCCTCAGCTTGCTGCTGTCAGCCACATGTGCTGGCTGACAAATTCATTTCTATTAGTTATATTGGGTTAGAGAGGAGCCACATGACTGGGGAGTGGGGGAGGCAGAGGAGAAGAGGTGAAAGAGGGAGATGAAGAGACAGGGATTGGGATGGGGATGTGGGGAGAGAAGAGCATGGGGCGGGGATTGGAAATACAGAAACAGAAGAAAAGACAGGTGAATTAAAAAAAAGCCAGAGGGAAGATAGGCTGGGGGGGCTCCAGGCTTGGGGGGCTGGCCTGAGCCCTGGGGTGTGCACACTCACTCTGTTCCCTGCACTTGTGGGGGTGGCTGGGTCTGGGCACACTGAATGGCAGGAGTCCGCTCCTCCGGGAAATCTGCCAGCGTGCCAGCCCCCATCGTCCCCATCTGGGACGTGCACTGGCATATCATCTAGCACTCAGGGCCAATGCTCTACATGCCCCATCAAAATGCACAGAAATGTCTCTGTTTCCCCCAGCTTCCCAGGCTCCTGCTATCCCCACGCCTCCTACCCAGGAAACTAAGTTCTCACTGAATTTACCCATCCAAGTCAGAACCACAGGAGGCGTGTGGGAAGCATGCCCCTACCCACCTCTCATCCGCCCCTCTTTCTTCCCTGTTATTCCTTCTTCTTCTCCCTTTCTTCCTCCCTCTCACTTCCCCTTCCCCTCCTGGGATGGAGCGGGTAACTGGCCTGGCCCACTGTGGAGAAGGGGTTCTGGGGCACAGGATGCAGAAACCTCTCCAGCTATGCAAAGCCTCAGGGCCTCTTCCTCCAAAGCAAGGGTGAATAGGCCAGGGTCTGCCTGTCCACAGTTTCCTGTGAGGATGCAGAGTTCATTGGCTACTCCAATCTTGGCCCTGCATCTTTTTAAAAGATACACAGTTGACCCTTGAACGCAACTGGTTTGAACTGTGTGGGTCCGCATCTACATGAATTCTCGTCAATAGACAATTTGAGAAAAATTCACAAATGAACTGTGTATCCCAAAACGGATGACATAAACTTATGTCATCAATAAATACAGTACAATACTGTAAAATTATTTTTTCTCCCTTATGATTTCCTGTTTTAAATTTTTAATTGATATTAAAGAGAGGAAGGGAGAGCAAAGGAGATAGTAACATTGATCTGTTGTTCCACTTATTTATGCATTCATTGGTTGATTCTTGTTGTGCCCCGACCAAGGGTCAAATCTGCAACCTTGGCTGTATCTGGATAATGCCCTAACCAACCAAGCTACCCATAGGGACCCCTTTTGATTTTCTTAAATAACACTTTCTATTTTACTTTATTATAAGAATGCAGTATATAATACATATCACATACAAAATATGTGGTAATTGACTGTTTATGTTATCAGTTAAGCTCCCAGGTAACGGCAGGCTATTAGTAAAGCTTTTCGGGAGTCAAAGTTATGTGTAGATTTTTTTTTTTTTAAGATTTTATTTCATTATTTTTAGAAAGAGGGGAAGGGAGAGAGGCAGGGAGGGAGAGAGACATCGATGTATGGTTGCTTTTCCTCTGCCTCCAGCCACAGACCTGATTGGAGACCTGGTTTGCAACCTTGTTATGTGCCCTGGCTGGGGAATCGAACCTGTGACTATTGGGTTCACAGGCCGGCACCTTATCCACTGTGCTACCAGCCAGGGCCCTATGTGTAGATTTTTGATGGCAAGAGAGGTCAGTGCCTCTGATCCCTACATTATTCAAAGGTCATCTGCATATTACATGGTTGCTTATTTGTCTGTTGGTTGCCTTTTTTATGGAGGAAAATCTTAAGGACGCAGCTTGATGAGTTTTATATATTTATTATTGGGGAGGAAAAATGTTTCTTCTACTCTTCTAGGCTCTTCTGGCTGGTCTAGGAATTAAATAATTAAATTAACATGATAGCGATTAACAGAAGAAAAACCAAATTTAATTTTATATATATCCTGGGGCTCCATAAGAATATGAGGTCCACGGGCAGTCAGACAGTTAAGGCTTTGATGCCATTCTGAGCTAAGGAGAAGGGGCTTGGGCCTGGGACCTCAAAGGGGAGGAAGATAGCTCACATGAAGGTGTGAGCAAATGTTTGGTGAACAAGTGTTTGCCCCGTCATACAGAGAAGTCTTTCTGATGTGAATATAGTTATCTTTGATAATAGCTCTTTTATAGGCAGGGTCCCTCTCAATTCTTTTAGGCAGTTAGGGAAGAGGTCAAGAGAAGAGATTCCTGAGCTTTCTGTTTCTTAAAAATAATCAGCCTAACACAATTCTCATGTCAAAGATATACATTTTGGGGTGGCAAATTTTGCTCCCCAATATATATGCATTCCCTTGTAACCACCAACTACTTAGATCAAGATAGAAAACATTTCTAGCATTCATGTAGTATATAGCCTTTTGTATTTGGCTTTTTTTGCTCACATTACATCTTTGAGATTTGTCCACTTTAATGTTTGTAGCAATATCTCATTCTTTTTCTTGCTATAGAGTACTCCATTGTGTGAATGTACCACAGTTCATTCGGTCATTCTTCTCTTCATAGACACCTGGGTTGTCTTAGTTTTTGGTGATTACAAATAAAGTTCCATGAATATTCTTGTACCTGTTATGTTCTGCACATTAAAAGCAATATAGCCTTAGGAAGTGCAATAATGTGATTTATAAGAAATATATTTGGTCTTTGTCCAAATATATTTCATTCTTGGCTCACAGCTCCCAAAGCCCTTGGAATATCCTGAGTGATTGTTCTCTTGTCCTTAGTTTTCAAAATGGCTTCAGAGACATAAAAGTGAAATGAGTGTCTCATTATTCATAACAAACCCTTTTCCACCACACCTGAGCTTATGTTAATAAAGTGACTTTGGGAAAGCACTTCAGGATGGGGGTTGGTTGCCAGGAAAACCAACCATGTGATTTGAGGGCTGAAACTTTTAGTCTCATTTCCTGATCTCTGGGGAGGGCCTGCAGGTTGAATCAGTCACCAGTTGTCAGTGACTTAATCATGAAAATGTTATGAAGTCCTTAAAACAACCCAGAATGGAAGGGATTCAGAGAGCTTCCAGGTTGGGAAATTAGATACTTTCATGAGACACTGTGCTGGGCCCCAGACTCCTCGAGGACAGATACTCCACATGTGTTTGGGACCTTATGTATCTCCTATATGTATCTGGCTGCTGAATTGTATTCTTTAATTTTCTTTGTAAAAAATTGGTAACCTCATGACCAAATGGGTCTCCTGAGTTCTGTGAGCCATTCTAGCAAATTAACCAAACCCAAGGAGCAGATCGTAGAAACTTCCAACCTGCAGCCATTGGATCAGAAGCACAGGTACCAGCACCCTGAGCTAGCAACAGGCGTCCTAAGCTGGGGGAGACCTTGTGGGACTGAGTCCTTAACCTATAGGGTCTGATGTTACCTCCAGGTAAATAGTTCTAGAATTGAATTGAATTGAATGGTAGGACACCCAGCTGATGTTATGAAGAATTGCCTGGGGAACTCCCCCCACCCATTGCTTCACTCATACATTGGGATTGTAGGTGCAGAACTTTTTAGCAAGATACCTAACCTCTCTGAGCCCCAATTTCCTCATCTCTAAAATATGAGATAGGATTTTTTTTCTGGATTTCTGGTCAAGATGGAGACATAGGTAGACACGCTTTGCATCCTTGTGCAACCATAGAAAGAATTACAAACAGAACTCAAAATTAATAACATCCAGAACCATCAGAAAATTGAGCTGTATGGAAGTATGACAACCAAGAATTTAAAGAAGACACATTCATCCAAATGGTTAGGAGGGGTGGAGTTTCAGGAGGCAACATGGCATGGAAAGATGACACAGCAGTGGCAGTGGGACTGATGGGAGGGATACCTTGGGAGTGAGTGATCCCAGCTGCAAGCCAGACCAAATAGTCCAGGGGTCCAGCACCAGGAAAACAGACTGTCGTTACCTCTGGGGAGGCTGGGGCAGTGGAAGAAACTGCTGGATCTTCACTACTTAAAGGGCCTGCATGGTCTTCCACTTGCTCTGGGATTTACCACTGGGGCAGAAGCTGGAAGGGCACCAGTTACACATGGAAAGCGGGTGAAGTGACTGGAAATGGAGAGTGCCAGGCAAACCTCCAGAAGCCACATGGAGGCATTGTCCCCTCTCAGAGCCCTCATCACAGCATGAAGCAGGTTGCTCCCTACCCCTTGGCAATTCCCTAAGGCTCCACCCCATACAATTTACAGGTGCCTCTACTTAGGGAGTGAAAGTAGCTCTACCTATGTATTACCTAATAAATAGAAACAAACACATGGAGGCTACTAAATTGAGGAGACAAAGAAATATGGCCCAATGAAAGAACAGAACAAAACCCCAGAAAAAGATCTAAGATCTAAACAGAGAGCCAACCTATCAGATACAGAGTTCAAAATACTGGTTATCAAAATGCTCAGAGAACTCCTTGAGTATGGCAAAAAGGAAAAAAAAAAAAAGGAAGAATGGCATTTGCACTAAGCAAAATAAAGAACAATCTATAGGAAATCAACAGAGAAGAGAAGGAAGCTGGGGCTCAAGCCAATGATTTGGAACATGAGGAAGAGGTAAACATTCAACCAGAACAGAAAGAAGAAACAAGAATTTTTAAAATGGGGATGTCCCTCTGGTACATCTCCAAATGTGCCAACATCTGAATCATAGGGGTGCCAGAAGAAGAAGAGGAAGAGCAAGAAACTGAAAACTTGTGTGAAAAAAATAATGAAAAAAAAAACTTCCCTAATTTGGTGATGGAAATAGACATACAAGTCCAGAAAGCACAGAGAGAGTGTCCCAAACATGTTGACCCAAAGAGGACCACATCGAGATACATCATAATTAAAATACCTAAGGCTAAAGATAAGGAGAGAATCTTAAAAGTAGCAAGAGGAAAAAAGAGTTACCTACTCCTACCAAAGGAGTTCCCATAAGACTATCAGCTATCATCTGATTTCTCAAAAGAGACTTTGCAGGCAAGAAGGGACTGGCAAGAAAGTCAAAGTGATGAAAAACAAGGGCTACAACCTAGATTACTCTATCCAGAAAGCTACCATTTAGAATAAAAAGGCAGATAAAGTGTTTCCCGGACAAAGTAAAGCTAAAGAAGTTCATCACCAGCAAGCCATTACTACAGAAAATGTTAAAGCAACTTATTTAAGAAAAAAAAGCTAAAAACCATGAACATTAAAAAGGAAACAATTCCACAGCTATCAACAACTGATTCTAAAAGCAAAACAAAATAAAACAAAAACACCCAACCAACTAAGCAAACAACCAGAACAGGAACAGAATCATAGGTATAGGGATCATTTTGAGGCTTCTACCTGGGAGGGGGAGAGGGAGAAATGGAGAAATGGTTCAGGGATTAAGAAGCATAATTGGTAGGAACAAAACCGACAATGGGATGTTAAAAATAGTATAGGAAATGGAGAAGCCAAAGAACTTAACTCGCACAACCCATGGATATGAACTAAGGGGGTAATTACTGGAGAAAAGGGGGGTACCAGGTGGAAGGGGTAAGGGGGAAAATTGTGATAAATGTAATTGCATAATCAATAAAATATACTTTAAAATGAGAGAGAGGAAAGATGTTAATCAATCTGTTAGGTGATCAAGAGTATTAAATGAGGTAAAACATGCAAATTGTCCAACACAATGCCTGGCACAGAGTAGTACATAATAAATGTCACTTTCTCTGTTTTGTAATCTGTTGGAAGCTAGGAAAGGAGGTTGCAATATATAATTTCCAGTTTAGGGCCCTGCTGTCAAAAAGCTATCTCAGTAGCAAGTGCCACCACTGCCACAAAATAGTAATTACAGCACCAATGACCATTTATTGAGCTCTTATGTGGCAGATGCTGTGCTGTTGACTTTTACTGTTACATCTATTATCCTCCATAGCTTCTCCCTGAGACTTAATTCTTCCAAATTCTCAGGCTTCCTATAAAGTCAGGCATGATTCCCATTTTACTGAGGAAACTGAGTCTCATAATAATGGAAAATATTTGCCCCAAATCATTCATTTATTTGGCCTGAGACCAAAGACATGTCTCATTCACTTCTGCACCTTCTTGAACCAGGCAGAGGGTCTGACTCAGGGTGGATATTCCTGTTTGTGTCACTTCCAAGCCCTGTCCTTCCTCCCGAACAGCCTTTATCAGGGATTTTTGACTTTTGCTCTCTGCATACGATTTCTCCCCAATAGAGGTCTCTTCTGCCTTAAACTGCTATGCGACAAGCAATGGGGAGCTGTACAGCCAGTTTTGAAAGTAAACTAGGCCACCCACCACATTTGCTCTGGCCTGACATATAGAATAATCACCTCATCCTGGATTGCTAGGAAATTCTCAGGGGTCATCCCATTTGACTTCTGGCCTGGGGATTGTCCTAACCAAATCAGTGGCCTGCCTGCCCTCCAAAGCCCTTAGAGAAGGGGCTGCCTTTCCTAATGCTGGGGAGGAAGAAGAAGAGACCTGAAGCTGGGCGAGAAGTGCTGAGGGGCTGAACACCTGACTCCAGTCTGGCCTGGCCCCTGGCCAGGACCTTGCTTTCCTTGTCTAGGACAAGCCTGGATGAAGGCAAACCCTTTTCCAGCTGCATGTATATTGGAAGAGGCAGGAGCGGTTTCACTCCGTTTTAGAGGCTTTGGTGTGGGTGTGGGTGCAGGTGACTCTGTTATCTCATGGCCTTGGGCTTAGAAGCCCAGGAAGCTTTCTTCACCTCCCACAGCCATTTGTGGGTGGGGCCCCTAATTTTGAGAGGACCAGTTAATGAGCCCACCAACGTCAAGGACCTTGGAGGACCTCTGATGATGTTAAAGAGCTTCCTTGAGTTTCCTTAAAAGGCTCTGGTGACAGTGAAACCTTCATTAGCAAGAAGATTAATATCAAGATGGGTCTCAGTCACCCCCTTCCAAGGTGCCCTCAGCTGCCCCTGCCAAACCCTTGGGGCTGAGAGATGCCCCCACCCACGACCCCCACTACCTGATCTGAAATGAGAGAGCGGGGCAGGGAGATGGGAGTATGTGGCACTAGGCCTGGTGGACTTTGGGGATTGAGGGATGGGGATGGAGACCTAAGAAACAGGGACAGAGACCTCTAGAGAGAGATTGCAGAGGCTTTGATAGGCCCTAGGAGAATGCAAATGATATGCAAACTATGGAAACCATTAGTGATTAGTTGTGGCTCAACAGCTTAGGTCCTTTGAGTAATAAGTTGACAGGTCTGTGCTCTAAGCCTCTGACTGGGCCCCAGGGGAGTGTTGGGTGGTGTGGTATTGATGGGCCCAGAGGAGAACCTCTGACCCCACAGCTTGCTAGCCCTCTTGGGCACCCTCCCTAACGACCCCCATTGGGTATTGAGGGGTTCAGGCAGCCAGAGGAGGCTCAGAGAAATCCCTGTACAAGCTGTAAGCTGCCTCTCCTGTGGTGGTCAGGTTAGGCTTTCTGGTCCCAGCTTCCACCTCTTTCCCTCCCCTTTCACAGTTTGTGAATTCCCTTCTCTCTCCTCCCAGGCCCCTGTCCTTTCCCCTCCAGCCTCCCAGCCTCTCTGTCTCCTCTGTGCCTAGTCTTTGGATATTTCAAGTTATTTCTCATGACCTTTCCTCAGTGCTTTTGATTGAAACTACCAGTGTCAATGTCCTTGTGCCCTAGTCACTTAATTTGCACATAGTTCTCGTTTGATGGGTTCAGAGGGCCCTGGTGGTTTTGGGGTGTGTGTAGAATCTGCTCTATTGAGAACTCATGCAGCTGCCAGTCACACCTGCCTTTGAAGGCAGGCAGAGGGCACCCTGACAGGGCACCTTGCCCATCCCCCTGCCTCTTCCAGGCCAAGCTGGACAGGCAGAAAGACCTTTCCATGCTGGCAGGACCCAGGAGCATGGCACAGCTTTCTGAACACCTGGACCTGCTACCAGCACCTGGTTGAGAGGGAAAAGTCTTCCTGGAGTCATGGCAGGAGGAGAGAAGAGAATTCATCCATATTTGCCAAATCCCTGCTTCGTGCCTGGCAGTGTCTAGGTTCTATAAAATGAAGTGTGTGGGGGACAGGCAGTGGCAGGATGTCTTCAGGGAAGTCACCTTCTAAAAGCTCCCCCTCAATGTGCCTGCCAGCAAGAGAGGTCCGTAGACCTGCCGGGAGCTCCACCTCTGGGCCACTGGAGGTGAGACATCCTGAAGCAGGGCAGTGAGGGAGACCCAGAGGGGAGGGGTAGGGGGCACTGGCCTGACCTTCACCATGGGGGCAGGGGTGGGGTGGGGAATGCAGGGACCTGGAGCCAGTGACACGGGACCCTTTGCCCTGACCCTCTGCAGGGGTGGACATGGGGGATCAGACAGTTCTGAGTGGGGGTCAGCAGTGGGGTCCCGAACATCCCCATGCTGACTCCTCTGCAGGCTCTACTGAGAGCTGACTCTAGGAGAATGAGCTGAAGTTGGCATGGTCCTACATAGTAACACTTGGAGCCATGCATGTTGCTGGGGGTGGCAGTGATGGTGTTAGTCCCAGGGATCCTCACATGTTCCTAGTTTCTCGAGGGGGAGTTTGGAGGGCTGGGGCTGCCAGCAGGATGACCTTTGGGACTCCCTGCATGGAGTTTCCTCATCTGCAAAGTGGGGGTTATTCTGCTTGCCTCCCAGGTTGTGGTGAGCCCCAGATGAGAATGGTTAAGGCCCTGGGGACTTTAAGAAGCTGTCCAAGTGCGTAGCCTCCCATGAGGATTGTTGTAGTGTGCTCCTTAAATCTGCCCTTCTAGCCCTGGTTGGAGGTGGCACAGTGGATAAGGTGCTGGCCTGCAAACCCAAAGGTCACTGGTTCGATTCCCCAGCCTGGGCACATAACCAGGACTCCAGCAAGATCCGTAGCT
This sequence comes from Noctilio leporinus, assembly GCA_004026585.1. Classification (NCBI taxonomy): domain Eukaryota; kingdom Metazoa; phylum Chordata; class Mammalia; order Chiroptera; family Noctilionidae; genus Noctilio; species Noctilio leporinus. The sequence continues at coordinate 49,388 of PVIW01007237.1, read as the reverse complement.
GGAGGCAGGTGAAAGGCAACCATACATTGATGTCTCTCTCCCTCTCTGCCTCTCACCCTTCCCCTCTCTCTAAAAATAATAAATAAATATGTTTTTTAAAAATCTGCCCTTCTACGTGCTGGACTCCACACTCGGAGAACTCTGTTCAACAGTGCCTGTAAGCCACTTCCCTTGCCCCCAAGTTCTGGAATGGAGACACCCATTTCCCAATCTTGTTCTATGCCCCCTCCTCCCAGCAGTGTCCTTTGTGACGTAGCTAGAATGACTGGGAATCAGACCCCTATCTGCTGGGGCCTTACTCTCTGATGGGTGAGCAGCATCAGCTTTCTAGAATCATCCCCCTCCTTACCTCAGTGGCCCAGACACTGCTGCTTGCCCCCGACATTCAGGCAGTACCAGGATCCTCTTTCATCTCTCCTATGTGTATCCTTCACCTCCAGCCTCAAACCTCAGTGCTTGCTTGCTGCCAGGCTGAAAGGCTGACTATTTCTGCAGTCCCAAGGGGGAATCAGGTGTACAGGGGTTGGGGCCCAGCTCCTCCCTGGGACCCAGGAGGAATCAAACAACTTCTCTTTTCTTCTCTGATTCGGCAACCTGAGCCTGCATTTCTCAAACTGGAGCAGAGAAATGCATAGCTGGGAAAGGGCCTGCAGAAATTGTCTGGATGCTAGGCAGCCTGAAGCCCAGGATCAGGATCCCTTGCTAGGTTGTCCCTGAGGCTGGAAGGAGTGGGCAAAGAAGGAAAGAGTTCAGGTATAAAATTTAAGGGGTGCCAAAAAACTCAGTACCCAAAGGATATAAAAACAAAATCCATGATTGTCATGGGCAGAATAATGCCTCCCTTTGACCTTGCCAAAAAGGTCTGTCTGTGTCCTGATCCCCAGGACCTGTGAATATGTTGTTATATGACAAAGGGGAATCAGGGTTTCAGATGGAATGAGACTGATAATCAGTTGGCCTTAAGGAAGAGAGAATATCCTGGATTGTCCAGGTGTGACCACTGTAATCACAGGCGTCCTTAAAAGACTCCTGTCTTTTAAGACACAAGTGTCAGAAGCAGAAGAGCCAGAATCAGGGAAGGAAATGTAGTGACAGAAGCAGTCATTGTAATGAGATGCCACGTGAGGTGATGTGACGTGATGTAATGCGATAAAGATTCTGCTGCCTTTGAAGATAGAATGGGGCTAGAAGCCACAGAATGCTGGCAGCTTCTATAAGCTGAAAAAAGCAGGGAATCAGATTCCCCTTCCAAAATATAATGTTCTGCTGACACCTTGGTTTTAGCTCAGTGAGACCGGTTCCATCCTATAGAAATATAAAATAATAAGTTTGTGGTGTTTGAAGCCATTAAGTTTGTGGTAATTTTATACAGTGGCAATAGGAAACTAAAATAATGGTGAGCCAGATGTCAGTATTTTATTTTTGTATCCTCACCTGAGGAGGACATGCTTATTGATTTTAGAGAAAGAGGAAGGGAGGGAGAGAGAGAGGAGAGCAACATCGATGTGAGAGAGAAACATTGATTGGTTGCCTCCGATTGGTTCCCTCTCTTACACACTCAGACTGAGGACTGGACTGCAACCTAGGAACCTAGTCGTGTGCCCTGATTGGGAATCAAACCCAGGACTTTTCGGTTTGTGGGACAATGCTCCAACCACTCGAGCCACACTGGCCAGGGCCAAATACCAGTATTTTAAATAAAGGCAGAAACCTAGAGTCTCCGGCAGAGATTATATAGCTATATAAGGTCTGTCCCGAAAGTATCCAGCCAATGACAATATAATTAAAACCGTTTGGGCAGCCAATACTTTCGAGACAGACCTTGCATATGCTAAGTTCTTGCATGTCTGAAAATGTCTTCATTCTACCCGCCCTTTGATTGTGTGGTTTGCTAGGTATGCAATTCTAGACAAATACCTTAGAATTTAGAATGTATTTTTCATTGTCTTTTAGCTTCCACTGATATGGTTGAAATATGAGTCCATTCTGATTCCCTTTTCTTTGAAAGCAACCTATTTTTTTTTAATCTATGAAAGAATTTAATATTTCTCTTTTTTTTATCAGTAGAATTCTGAAATTTCACAATGACGTGGTTCTGTAGAGGTCCTTTTCTGTTCATTGCCTGGATAATCTCAAGCATGTATGTCTCTTCATTCTGATAAATGTTCTTGTATTATTGCTTTGCTTCTTTTTTCCTTTCCATATTGTTTTTTTCTTTTTCTGGTACACCTATTAGTCAAATGTTGGATGTTCTCAAATGATCTTTGAATTTTCTTTTCTTTTCATTTTCTCACTCTTTGTTTTTTGTTCTAATTCGTGGAGTCTTCCACAATTTTATTTTTTAACTTTTATATTGCATTCAGGCAGTTATCCTTATAAATTACTTCTAATTTTTTTCAAAGATTTTATTTATTATTTTTAGAGAGAGGGGAAGGAAGAGAGGCAGAGAGGGTGAGAGACATCAATGTGTGGTTGCCTTTCACCTGCCTCCAGCTATGGACCTGGCTGGAGACCTGGCTTGCAACCTGGTTATGTGCTCTGGTTGGGAATTGAACCAGTGACCTTTGGATTCGCAGGTGGGCACCTTAGCCACTATGCCACCAGTCAGGGCTAAATTACTTTTAATTTTTAAGAGCAATTTGTTTTGTGAATGTTTTCTTTAATATTATTTTACTTTTATTAAATGAATACAACATATTCTCATCTTTCTGGAAATAATTTTTATATTGTTTTTTATTTTCAAAGTTTTTATCTGCTTCCTGCATAGTTTCTAGTCCCTTAGGTTTTCTTTTTTTATGCTTCTGTTTTTCTGTTTGGTCTCTTTCAGGTTTGAGACTTTCTATACACAAGTGATGATTCCTTCTGACTAGTCATATTTAAACATGGGTTACTAGAAAATCATTTGACAGCTCAGCCAGAATGCTGAGAACAGAGCAGGGGAGGAGAGCAAGAGTCCCTCAATTCAGAATACAGGAAGTGCCTACTTAATGTCACTGATAGGTTCTGTGACTTTAAGCAAAATGATGTATAACAGAACCAATTTTACCATGGGCTCATTGATATAAACAAGAGTTAAGTTCCGGCATCATCTCATCAACACTATAACAAACAAAGTTGAACGAATAACATTATTCCAGAACCTGCTGTACGGGCTCTCACTTACCATCTTTTTCAGTAAAATACCTGTGGTAAGAGATCTGATGCCCCACCCTGAAAAGATGTCCATGTTGTAATTCCTGGAACTTGTTAATGTGAACATATTTGGAAAGAGTTTGGAAAGAGGATCTTTTTTTTTTTTTTTTTTCTTCCTCCCCTTCCCTGGAAAGAGGATCTTTGTAGATGTAATCTAGTTAAGAATCTTGAGATAAGGTTATCCTGGATTATCAAGGTGGGCTCTAAATCAGATGACAAGTGCCCTGTAAGTGATACACAGAGAAGTCCGCATGAAGAGGGAGGTAGAGATTGAAGTTACGCAGCTACAAGCCAAGGAACCACTGGAAGGCAAAGAAGAGGCAATGACCCTCCTTGGAGCTTCTAGGGGGAGCACAGTCCTGCTAACTCCTTGATTTCATACTTCTGGCCTCCAAAACTGTGAGAGAATAAATTTCTATTGTTTTAAGCCTCCCAGTTTGTGGTAACTGTTACAGCAGCTTTAGGAAACTTACATAGCCCCTTACTTCCACCTGGCCTGTTATCCCTGAGACCAGAGGCCTTTTGGTCCAGCCTCTCCTGGGAACAAACCTCTAGTCTTCTGCTGGCGTGAAGACAGGGAACTTGACTGAGGTCTGAGAAGAGACCCTAGGGTCTGGCTGCTCCAACTATAAAGACTTTTAAACTAATCTGCCACTTTTCAACTTCACCCCTCACTCCACCTCCAGTGGTACTTGGTCTTTAAAGCTTGATTCTCGTGGAGTTTCTGTGGTGTGAATTGTCTGGCTTCTTGTTGATGCATCCCCTCCAACTTTTTGGCTTAAAATGATGCTTTTTATAGTAAAAATCTATTACTACATATCTGTCATCTTTCCAACTTCCAAAATTTTTACATCTCATCTGCTATCAACTCTTCCAATTCTTTTCATTTTTATGGGCTTTTGCCTCTAAAAAAATATCTTTAGCTTTTATTTACGAAGGAGCAGAGTAAATGTGTACATTCATTTACTTTGTTTAATCAGAAGATTTATATTCTTAACATAACCAGATGATTCGCCTTCTTAATTTTAATTATTTGTGTTTGACTGCTATAAGGAGGGTCTTGTACTTTCCAGTTTGCCACAGGCCTCACCACTCCGTACAGTGCTACACCTGGTCTGGTTCACACATGTTTCCCACCTGGCTTCCTCCTGTAGCATCTACATTTATGATAACGGTTCAGGTACCCTCCAAGATCAGAATTTCAGAGAACCATAGTGGAAAGGTGTATTTAGAAAAAGGGATTGAATAATCATTTTCTACTTTTTAAAAACTCTGGAGAAGCAGAAAAAAAAATTAGGGTTAGAAAATTGGGGCAGGAGAGGAGGGACTTAAGTAAGGATGGCTCACTTTGACTTGATTGAATTTCTGATTCTTTGGTTGTATAACCAATGTTTTTTACCCTTTGCCTAAGTTTTCCCATTTGCCTAATAGGCACAATTATATATGCCCAGTGGAATGAGGTTGGCATGGTAAGATAGGACATAAAAAGCTTCAATAGGAGGACAGTTGAGAACTTTGCTATTTTACTTTTATCTGTAGTGTTACAAGTTACCTTGATCAGCATTGAGTTGTATTTCTTTTTAAAAATATATATTTTCAAGGTAATATATATTTCTAGATTTTTATTTTATTTTAATTTTTAAAAAAGATTTAACTTATTTTTTTGAAACTTTCTTTTAAAATTTTATTGTTGTTGTATTACATCCATCCCCTTTTTGCTCTCCTCTGTCCCCCTCCCCACCCACCCATTCCCCCCCAAAGTCAATCCCACCTGTTGTCCATGTGGATTTAACTTATTATTTTCAGAGAGAAGGGCAGGGAGGGAGGAAGAAAGGAAGAGAAGCATCAATGTATGGTTGGTTGTCTTTCACCTGCCTCCAGCTAAGTACCTGACTGGAGACCTGGCTTACAACCTGGTTATGTGCCCTGGCTGGGAATCGAACCAGCAACCTTTGGGTTCACAGATCAGCGTTTATCCATTGAGCCACCAGCCAGGGCTAAGTTGTATTTCTTAGCTTCATCCACTCCTATTGGAACTAACTTCTTGGGCCTGGTTGGTCTGGAGTACTATCTGTTGGAAGGAGAGATCTTAATACTGAGTCATTTTATTTGGAAGTACTGTTTTTATGGAATTGGAACTTCTCAAATGGGAGCTCTGAACACACTTTGGGCCCCTAGCAGTCCCTGCACCCATCTGCCTCCAATATTGAAGGCTAGAGTGGTCTTCCAGCTACAGGAGGAACAAAAAGTAGTTAGAGGGATCCTGGGAGGAGCTAGAGCTACAGAGGTGTTTGAGGCCAAGGTCTTACTTAGCTCATGGCTTTGCATGAGGTGCTCTCTGTGGAGAAGGGGAGATGGAAGTGGGATGGGCTCTGTTCTCCAGGGATGGCCACTAAACACCTGTGGCATTTTTCAACCTTTCCTCCTTCTCCCATCCCTCCCCTCTTCCCTAAAACTCCAGAGGCCCCAGCCAGACCTTCACACAAGTGTAGTTTGGACCAGTGGTTTGGATTGAGTCAAATGGCTGCATCCCAACAATCTCTGTCCTCTCGGGGGGCGGGGACCCAGAGAAACAGCACCCACAATTTCAGGCTTTAACTGCTCTCCCCAGATCAGCCAGGAGCAGCCACTCCACACTACGTTCCAGGGCTAGTGCCCCACGGTGCTGGTCCTGGGGAGGGGTCACTAGGGGAAAAGCAGAATCTGACAGCCCCAAAGCCCTGCTACCACTTCCTCTTCTTCTTGAGTTTCCCTCTTTCCTGCCTTTTGCTTGCCATCCCTAAGGAAGCAGCAGGCACAATCAGCAACTTTTATTATTATTATTTTAAATAAAAAGGCACTTTAGGGCTTTTAGAGAAGAGGCTGAGGCCCATTAAGACGTAAATTATATCTCTGTGGGAATGGCCAGAGTGCAGGTTCCCTGTGTGAAGAAGGATGGCCTCCCACCTGCTTGGCTGCCCCCAGTCCCAGGCTTTCAACAGCCTGGGACCCCCCTTCCCTCCCTTTCCCTCAACCCAGATCAAAGTCCACCTTAGCAACTGAAGGAAAATTAATTGGTGTCGGCATTAAGTATGTTATAGGTCAGGCGTTGCGTGGGGTAGAAGGAGAAAGAATGAGTTGGGGTCACCAGAGTACATATAAAATCTACGAATGGGTGGGTGTGCAGGGAGGGACCATTAGATTGTCTACTCAATTAACCTGTTGGGAGCCATGTCAGCCAAGGGCTTTGGTCATCCAGATTTGGGGAAGCAGGGGAAGAGGCAACTGCAAAGGCCTGGAGCCTTGCAGGATTCACAGTGAGGGGCCTGGGGGCCAGTGTGGGGAGGGCGATGTGGGGTGGGCTGTCAAAGAGGCGCTGGACTCCACTTACCTTTTTCTTTTTCTTTTTTTTTAAAGATTTTATTTAATTATTTTTAGAAAGAGGGGAAGGGAGAGAGGCAGTGAGGGAGAGAGACATCAATGTATGGTTGTGTTTCACCTGCCTCCAGCCACAGACCTGACTGGAGGCCTGGTGGGCAACCTGGTTATGTGCCCTGGCTGGGGAATCGAACCTGCGACCTTTGGGTTCGCAGGCTGGCACCTTATCCATTGTGCTACCAGCCAGGGTGTCGCTTACCTTTTTCACATCTGTTTGGGTGCTTATCTGTCACTCATTCATGGACTCTACAAATATTTATTCAGCACCTGCCATGCAGCTGGTGGGGGGCTAAGTGCTTCAGTTAAAGAGCAATAAGAATGAGAATAATGCCATATTCATCTTTCTAAGAAGCACATTTCCCCCACAATTTTAACATTGCTAAAATCAGTATGCATCTCACAAGCAGCAAAAGTTATAGTTATTTTTAGCTGTGTCTTATTTTTCTTAGAGATACCTAAAGTTATGGTGCATCTAAACCATGATAGCTTAAATTTGATGAAATTTGGTAATAGCCATGCTTACAGAGCTTCCTACTTGCCAATACTGCTCTACATGTACTAACACATTAGGGCTTCCCAGCCACCCACACCTGAGATAGAAGTTCTTACTGTTCCCACTTTAGAGATGGGAAAACTGAGGCACAGAGAGGTAAATTCTTATTTCCCTTTCAAGGACTGGATAGCCCCATGGGCTGCCTTGTAAACACCAATGCCAGGCTTGTAACTGCAGCAGAGCTGTGTGGAAGTCCACAAAGGAAACCTCATCCTCAGAGGAGGCCCACCCTGGAAAACTCCCTCCCAGACCCTCTATTTCACTGAAGGATCTTCCCCTCTCCCTGCCTACGTTTCCCCTCTCCCTGTCCTCACTCCCCATTCCCTTCTCCTCTGCGTGTGATACACCAAGATTAATCACGGAAGCAGCTGTCATTCCTATCAGCCCAACAGCTATCAGCTCAGTCCAGGCCTCAGGAAAGGGGAGGATGGGGTGGGAAGTTGGGGTGGGGGCTGGGAGACTTGGAGAGAGGAGACAGAGTACCTTATCTCGTCCCTGGCTGCTTCTGCAGTAGACAGGTGGCCATTTCTCAGGGTTTGCATGTGTTTTTCCTGGTCTGTCTCAGACTGAGAAAGCATCTGCTGATGACAAAGGTTTACAATAGGAAGGAGTAAGGGAGGGAGATTGCCAGAAATTCTGTCCCCCACCCCTTACCATCCATATGCCAAAGCAAGCTCCAAAAGCTAGGGCAGGAAGCAGAGGGGCTGGGTGTCAACAACCCCCCTACCCCTCACCCCCGCCACACACCCACACTCCTGCCACCAAACCTGTGCCCCTGGGCAAATCTCAATGCCCCCTAGGTCTCAGTTTCACTATCTGGACAGTGGGATTAATTCTGCACAAGAGACCCTGGATGGGGATGCAGGTGCCTAAGAAATCATTCTCTAGGCCTTTGTTCCCTGATTACTCTCTCTTGACTTTTCTCCTCACCTCCCTGCATTCAGTCCTACCCTTTCCCCAGCCTGACTCTGCCAATTGCTGGGAAATGAAGACCTCACCTGCCAAGTGGAGCTGGGAGGGGCACCTCAGGCTCTGCCAGCAGCCTGGAGCTGTCATGCTGGCTGCTTTCTCTTGCCTGTGCTGGAGGTAATTAATTAATCAACCCTTCCGAAGGTCTAGGCAGCGTGGGCAGCCTCTCCCTGACACAGCACAGTAGAGAGGGCAGCTCCTCCAACCAGGTTAGGGCCTGGGAGGCTCTGCAAAGCTCTGCCACGCTCTGCCACTTGGACCCTGGGTCCTACTCTGAGAGGTAGGGAGAAGGGTGTTCTCTTCTCAAGCCTGGTGTGTCTCATACTTGTTCACTCATTCAACAAATAGCATTGAGCACCTACTGTGTGTCTTAAGTTAGAGAGTCCCTGAAAGTGGAGCCTGAGACAGGGATTCAGACACACATAATTCATTAGTGGTGGGCTTGCTTTCAGGAACCCGGTATAGAGAAGGGAGAAGCCTTAGTTTGTTTGAGCTGCTATACAGAGCACCTTAAGATGAGGCAGGTTAAACAACAGACATTTCTCACAGTTCTGGAGGCTGGGAAATCCAAGGTCCAAGTGCCAATCGATTAGGTTTTTGGCGACAGCTTCTTCTTGCTTTGTTGCTTCCACAGCTTTTCCTCAGCACATGCTTGTGGAAAGAGATGTGCCTCCCTCTCTTATTCTTATAAGGGTGCCAACCCCATTATGAAGGTCTCACTCTTTCATCAAACCTAAACCTAATTACCTCCCAAAGGCCCCATTTCCAAATGCCATCCTGTTGGAGATTAGGGCTTTAACATATGAATGAGGGGGACAGAAATATTCGTTCCATAGCAAGAGCCAAGCAAGGATGTCTCAGCTAACATGTAACCTTGGTCTGATCTGCAGGGAGCTCTGAAGCATAAACCTAAACCAAAACTGCAAATGTGTCTGCCCTTTGAGAGGAGGGCTGGCCTTTCATCAACTGGTCTTTGGCTGTGGGCCATGGGACAAGGTTCTGCCCATAAACAGAGGGAGCTGGGAGCCATCAGCAGGCCCAGCAGATAAGGGCTGTTGCACTTGCCTGGGTACAGTGCTTCTGGGCAAAGAATGAGCAGGTTCTACTACACTAGTGGATCTCAAAGTGTGTTCTCTGAACCAGCAGTATCAGCATCATTTGGGAAATGAAAATCGTCAAGCTCAGTCCCAGGGACTCTAACTCAGAGTCTCTGGGGTTGGGAGGCAGCAAGTTCTGTTTTCAACAATCCTCCTGGTAATTGTGATGCTGGCTTACTCTGGAGAACACACAGTGAGCAATGTAGTCACTGTCAAACTTACAGAAACAGAAAGCAGAATGGTGACTGCCAGAGTCTGAAGGAAGGGGACATGCGGGGTTGTTGGTTGATGGGTACAGAGTTTCAGTTTTACAAGATGAAAAGTTCTAGAGATTATTTACATAATTATATAACTATAGTTAACACTACTATGGTTAAGATGGTAAATGTGTATTTTATCAAATTTAAAAATATATTAAAAAATAAATCTCTCAAAATATTGTGTTGAGATGTTTCATGGAGTCAAGAGGCACAAGAGGATAAATGGTTGCCCTTTATCGGTACTGACCAACCAGGGATTTGTCTCCTGAGTGAACCTGCCAGAACTTTGGAATCTTGAGGTCGGAGAAGGTAAGACTGTCCATTTTGTCCTTGGCATTTCTCCTACAAAATCCCTGCTAGGTGGTTTCCAGCCTGTATCCGACCACCTTCTAGAGATAAGGAGCTCACTCCATCCACACTTTTGACACAAATAATGCAAGATAATGCTGGATACTGAGAAAGAGCAGACGTGCTCTAAGAATGTCCTTTGCATGGCTCTGTTAGAAAGTCTATACTTGTATGAAGCCCACACCTCCAGCCCTTTGGTCCTTATTCTAGGCCTCAGGGCCATGGAGAACAAAGAAGTCCTTGCATAGGACTGCCCTGTGGGGGATTTGTTTTGTCCGAACATTTCCCACTTGATTTCTGCTCCATTATCCGCGTGTTTCTAGTGTCAGCCATATATTGCACACTCATGGACTCCGCCCCCTCTGACTCTGCCCCTTTGCATTACAGATCAGGATGTGTCAACACAGTGGATGATACGAGTATTCCTGAATGTCACTGCTGCACCAGGATGGCTAGCAATAATGCAACTATAATATGGGAGTGACTGAATCAAGTAAACATATCCACTAAACCCAACTTGAATAGGTCCCTTACTTTCCTGTGAGTGGGTTCCATCAGTGCCCATGGCCACTCTGATACCACCCAACATAAGGGAAAGTGTGATGAAGTGGAAGTCAGAGTAGAAAGAGACAGGGATCTTAAATGATTAGGGTTAAAATCTCTATGTCTGCAAATTTTACAAAACCATATGATTATTTGAATATTTTTGCTAATGCCCATATGTGGATCTTGGAAGGGGGCCTATTTAAGTGAGGGTTCCCTGAAGCAGAAGGTACAGGGGCTCCATGGTAAATATATCTCTGTCTTGAACTCTGAGTCTCCAGAGGGCAGGGCAGCCCTGCAGGCTAATGAGGACCCTGATCATTCTCACCCCTGTTTTCACCACCAGGCTTTGCTTTTGCTTGTTAAATATGACCAAGTGCCTTCAATGGTTCCTCAATGACAGGCCCCTGGTTCCTATAGGACCTGGGGGCAGTTTGTCCACATACCTTTAAAAGGGTCCAGAACTGATTGGTAGGCTACTGGTGCCACCGGCCAGGGCAGGACATCCAGGCCTGCACAGCCATTGATCCCTCACGCAGCCTTGGGGCTAGGGTGTCACAACCAGGCACAGCCCCATCCTTCTTGACAACCATTTCTGAGTTCTTTCTCTGTGACAGACCCTTAGGTAGACTCTGAGGGTCCAGACACAAAACAGGAGGGTCCCTGTCCTTGGGGAGCATACACCTTTCACTGACAAAGCTGCACTTGTCAAGTTATGATGTCACTCCATTTTGCTCCCATGAAGTTAGCTTTTAGCTAGCCCCAGTCACAGGGCCTCCCACAGATCCTTGACTCAATTTCATCTTATTAGATTTGCTCCACTTGGTCATTCTGCCAAAATCATTTTGGATCTTGCCCTGTCCTTCCTATCCCTCCTGGCTTCATGTCATCCGTGAATGTGATAAGCCCTTGTTATGTCTTCATTGCAGTCTGGGATAACAGTGTTCGACTACCCAGGACAAGGACAGAGCCTGGAGGCATTAGAAGTTTCCTGCAGGTGGACACTTATTCCTTAATTGGCACCCTTTGGGGACAGTGGTTCAAACCAACTAATTACATGGTCACCCAGCCGTATTTGTCCGTTCACAAGGACATCATAAAATGCCTTGTCACATCCCTCAGTGAAGTCCAGGCATGCCACATTGGAGACAGTTTCCTTTCTCTCAGTCCTGCAACCCTGTAAAGAAAAGGAGAGTGGATTCAGTTCTCCAGCCACCGACACCATGTGGGGTCAGAAAAGACCCCACATCATAAGTGTACAGCTTAACAACTTTTCACAAGTGACACACCATGTAATCAGCATCCAGGTCAAGAAACACAACACCAGTCCCCTGAAGTACCCCATTTCTCCTTCCAGTCACCTCTCCCTGCCAAAAATAACCCTCTGTGACTTCTAACACCATAGATTAGTTCCTCTCATTTTTCAACTTTGTATTTATTGATTGATATTAGAGAGAGAGATAGAAGGGAGTGAGAGAGAACCATGGATTTATTGTTTCACTTACCCATGCATCCATTGGTTGCTTCTTTTATGTGCCCTGACTAGGGATTGAACCCACAATTTTAGCATATCTGGATGATGCTCTAAAGAACTGAGTTATCTGGTGAGGGTGTACTCTTTTTAAAAAATATATATTTTATTGATTATGCTATTACAGTTGTCCCAATTTTCTCCCTTTGCCCCCTTCTGTCCAGTACCTCTCTACCCTCCAGCAATTCCCCTCTTAGTTCATGTCCATGGATCATGCATACAAGTTCTTTGGCTTCTCCATTTCCTATATTCTTGACATCCCCCTGTCTATTTTGTACCTACCAATTAATCCCTGCACCTATTCCCCCATATTCCTTTCGCCTCCCAGCTGATAACCCTCCCAATGATCTCCATATCTATGATTCTGTTCCTGTTCTGCTTGTTTGCTTTGTTTTTTAAGGTTTAGTTGTTGATAGTTGTGAATTTGTTGTGCCCTTTTAATGTTCATAGTTTTGATCATCTTTCTCTTAAATAAGTCCCTTTAATATTTCATATAATAAAGGCGTGGTGATGATGAACTTGGTGAACTTCATGAACTTCTTTCACTTTATCATGTCTGGGAAGCACTTTACCTGTCTTTCCATTCTAAATGATAACCTTGCTGGATAGAGTAATCCAGGTTGTAGGTACTTGCTTTTCATCACTTTGAGTGCTTCTTGCCAGGCCCCTCTTGCCTACAAAGTTTCTTTTGAGAAATCAGCTGATAGTCTTATAGGAACCCCTTTGTGGGTAACTCTCTGCTTTTCTCTTGCTGCTTTTAAGATTTTCTTTATCTTTACCTTTAACCTTTGGCATTTTATTTATGATGTGTCTTATTGGTGTGGTACTCTTTGGGTCTAGCTTGTTTGGTACTCTCTGTGCCTCCTGGACTTGCATGTCTATTTTCTTGGCCAAATTTGGGAAGTTTTCCTTCATTATATTTTCACGTAAGTTTTCAATTTCTTGCTCTTTCTCTTCTCATTCTGACACTATTATTATTCGGATGTTGGTATGTTTAAAGTTGTCCCAGAGGTTCTTGAGCTGATCCTTGGTGGATTTTTTTAATCCTTTTTTCTTCTTTCTGTTCTGATTGAATATTTTTTTCTTCCTTGTATTCCAAATCATTGGTTTGATTCTTGGCTTCTTCCTCTCCACTGTTGGTTTCCTGTAGATTTTTCTTTTCTTTTCTTTTTTTTAAATTTTATTGTTGTTGTATTACATCCATCCCCTTTTTGCTCCCCTCTGTCCCCCTCCCCACCCAGATTTTTCTTTTTATACTTAGTGTAACTTTCATCCCCCCCCTTTTTTTGTTGTTGCCATACTCAATGAGTTCTCTGAGCATCCCGATTATCAGTGTTTTGAACTCTGAATCTGATAGGTTGGTTATCTCCGTTTCATTTAGTTCTTTTTCTGGGGTTTTGTTCTGTTCTTCCATTTGGGTCATATTTCTTTACCTCCTCAATTCAGTAGCCTCCCTGTGTTTGTTTATGTGTGTTAGGTAGAGCTGCTTTGACTCCCTGTAGAAGGCACCTGTAAATTGCGTGGGGCAGAGACTTAGATAAGTGCCAGGGTGGGGTGACCTGCTTCACTGCTTTGTGGCTCTGCATGAGGGAAGGGCTCAGAGAGGGGACAATGCAGCTGCCTGGCTTCTGGAGTTTTGCCTGGCAGTTTACCCGTTTCCAATCACTTCACCCACTTCCCATATGCAACTGGCACCCTTCCAGATGTTTTCCTGATGGTGAATCCCAGAGTGAGTAAGTTTGCATACATTCTAAGTCTGTGCAGGCCCTTTAAAAAACTGTCCTGAAAATCCAGCAGTTTCTTCCAATGCCCTAACCCTCACTGGATTTTACAGTTAGAAGTTATGGGGGTTTATCTTCCTGGCACTGAAACCCTGGGCTGTGTGGCCTGGCCTGCAGCCGGGATCGCTCACTCCCAGGGTATCCCTCCCAAATGAGGCTGTGTTCTTTTGTATCTGGCTTCTTTGCCCAACATTATATATGAGATTAGTCTGCATTTTATGTAGTAGTTGTAGATGTTCATTCTTATGGTTACATAATATACCATTATCTGAACCTAGTAAAATTTATTTATACATTGTACTGTTGATGAATAATGTTGCTTCCAGTTGGTGCAATTATGAGCAGTGCAGCTATGAACATTCTGTTATTTATAATTTGGCACACATATGTACTCATATTTTGAGTCTATCTTTAGGAGTGGAGTCTCTGGGTCATGATGTATGCATTTTGTAGATTTTGCCAAACAGTTTTGGAAAGTAGTTATAGTATTTTTATACTCCCACCAGAAATACATGAACATCCTCACCAACATTTGGCATTGTCGATCTTTTTCATTTTCTGTTGACTGTGTGTGTGAAGTGGTATCTCATTGAATTTGCATTTCCCTGATGACTAATGATGTGGAGCACCTTTTAATGTGCTTGTTGGCCATTTGGATGGCCTCTTTTCTGAAGTGTCTGTTTAAATCTTTTGCTCATTTTTCTATTGGGTTGCCTGACTTTTTCTTATTGATTTCTAGTAGTTTCTTTTTCATATTCTGTGTGGGCACTGACTCTGTTCTTAACCTCAGCCAATTATTTTTACAAATGAGTACATTTGATCCCAGGAGACAACTGGGAGGAAATGAACATCCCTTTAGTGAGAAGCCATGTCATAGAGAGGCCAGTGACTACAATTGTCATTGTTCGCAATCGGGTTTCCATGTTGCCTGATTAAAAAGTGGTGAGGGTGAGTGAAAGATGAAAGGATTAAAAACCACATGTTCTGGTTTGATTCCCAGTCAGGGCACATGACCAGGTTGCAAGCCAGGCCTCCAGCAGGTCCATGGTTGGAGGCAGGTGAAAGGCAACCATACATTGATCTTTCTCTCCTTCTCTGCCTCCCTTCCTTCTCCTCTCTCTAAAAATAATAATAAATAAATAATTAAAAAAAAAAAAAAACCCCACGCATGTTGACATGAACAGGGCAAAGGGGGCCTTGATGGAAAAATTTGAGATTATTTGTCAGAAATCTTGATCTTCAGCACTGGCCTGGTTTACCACTTCTGAATATGTAATCTTGAATAAGTTACTTAACCTTTCCAAGCAGTTACTCACTCCTCAAGGAAATAAAGATAACACCTTTTCACAGGGTCTTCTGAGGTTTAAATAAGAAACAAGCTTATTAAATGTAACATTTCATGCCAATGTCTTGTATGTATTAGAGTTGGGAGGACATTATGATTATGGCTTAATATAGTAGCTACTCAATAAACATACACTGTTGAGTGCCTGGTATGTATTGGGTTGGCAGTCTGGTGACTAAAGGCTGCAATATCAGATTACTTGAGTTCAAATGCTAGTTTCACCATTTAACTAGCAATGTCTCATTAGAAAAGTTAATTTCCATCATTGTGCTTCCATTCCTTATCCTTAAAAGAGGTATAGGATAGTACCTAAGCACACAGCATGTGAATTAAATGAGATAACTCATGCAAAGACCCATACCACGCTTAGGGAATGCACACAAATATTAACTATTACTATTATAATCAAAAGCTTACATATGTCCTCTCACATTTTCATCTTAATGAAGTAAGGATGAAGCATTTCTTTTGTTGGTTTGTTTCTAATTTTTTAAAGTTTAATTTAGAGACAGTGAGGAAGGGGCAAAGAGAGAGAAACATCAATGTGAGGGAGAAATATCAATCAATTGCCTCTCTCCTACTGGGGATCAAACCCTAAACCTAGGCATGTGCCCTGACCAGGAATCAAACCAGTGACTTTTTGGTGTACCAAATGACATTCCAACCAACTGAGCCACACCAGCCAAGGCTGTTACTGTCTTCATTTTGCAGGTGAGGAGAGGTTAAGTGAATTGCCAAGGCCACGTTACTTGCAAGCACCAGAGCTGGGATTATAACCCCAGCCTCTGTGGGTATGTTCCAATCCAACACATCTAACTGCATTGCCATCCAGCTGATATTTGTCAACCCTGCTTTGAAGGACATTCAGAAAGCCATCATTAAATGCCTGCCTGGATTTTTTTGCATTGGGGTAAATGGACAAGAGAGGACTGAACACCTGGACACAGCGGAAGGTTGGGCTAAGCATGCCAGACCTGGCGTGCAGAAGACTGCTGAGGTTAGTAAATTCAGGACCTGCAGAACCCTCAGAGCTGGGGACTCCACAGAGGGGGCGCTCCAGGCCAGGCAGCCCAGTGTAACCCTGGAGCCTTCTGTAATTAGCCTGCCACATGGCTGGACAGAGACTTATGACTTCTGGTGGCTGGGCTGCCTCCTCCCCCTTGTCCTCCCTGGTTATTTATCACATTTGTTTCTCTGGAGAGACAGGCCCATTGCTTACACTGTCCAGAACAGAAAATGCAATAAAGCCAGTTCTACAGGAGACCCTAAGCCCCGTCCTCTTCATTGAGGGTGGAAGGGGGCAGAGGGACTCTCCTGGTGGTAGGTGGGGTAAGGCACCGGCAGCAAGCCAGCCTGAGTCCAGCTTACCAGGAGGTTTCCAGCAGCATCACCAGGACCACAGGAACGGACATCACTCACCCTCTACAGTGAAGCTGGCAGCACTAAAAGGATCACTCAAAGCTTCTCAACACCCACTCATGGCATCAGCCCTCCCACAGCCCCAGGCACTGCCACCACAAGTAAGACTAACACCATTGTCACTGGTGACATCACCCTGGAGCTGCCACAGTCAGCATCCCTGCCACCGCCATTACCACCATTATCACCAATAGGAAGGTAATTATCATCCTGGCTTCATTAACCACTTCAGCTTGGCTCGGAGAAATGAGGTCATCAGAAATTTTATTCCACCTCCATTCCTGATTTTGGCCACCAGGAAATCCACGGCTCTTGAAATACCCTTTTTGTCTGCCCTCCCCGGGTCTATGGTGACAGAGTAGGTTTTTGAGAGGAGCTTGGCTTTAAACAGACTTGACCTTGGACTCCTCTGCCACAGACCAGATGAGAGGCCCTGAGCCAGTCACAGGCTTCCCCGTGCCTCAGAAGCCTTAGCTATAAAGTAGGGATAGTAAAATTCATCTCGGTAGGTTGTTATAGGGATAACAGAGTTAAACACTTAGCACGCATAGTTGCTCAATAAGTAGCACATAAACTGATTATTATAATTATCATTGTTCCAGAGTGAAACTGCTTTCCTAGATACTCAGTTCCCCAAATTGCAGCCTCTTTGTGTCTTCCCAGACAATTTTCTAGACCTCCCCATCCTGCCCACTAGAACAGTGACTTCTCTCTCCTGCTGCCTGACTCGGTTTCTGTGAAAAATGCAAGTTTCTCACTGAGCAAAGACAGCAAAGTCACATCTTCAGGTCTCATTGTCCTATTAGGACAACATCAGTGTAAACATTAGTTATTCACAAACCCAATTACATTTTGATTGCTCTGACCCAAGTGAGATTGGGGTTACCCTCAATCCACATTTATTTTTTCGTACAAGCTGGCCTAAGGTGCAGAGAGAGGAAGACAGACTCCCTCCTCCTCCACTGTACCCAGGCAGGAATTGCCCCCTGGGTTCCCTAGGCTCATCTTCTTCCCTGCTCCTGAATGCACCCTCACCTGGGCACTCTGCCATCTATTGGAAAGCAAAAGAGGCTGGGCCAGGTGGAGGGGGAAGTCCAAACTCAGAAGGAGACCCTGAAATAGGGAAGGGGATAGGAGAGGACGGGAGGAGAATTAGAATGTGTTTGCCCAGCTGGGGAGCCTGAAAGCGGAGCTGCTTATATTTGAGGTGGGGGTGGCAAACTAACCTCCCACTAGCTGGGACACCATGTGCCCACATTCTAGGCTTTGCCCTTATATAACACGTTCCGGTTTGAGTTCTGGATCTCCCCCTTCCCCAAACCTGCTTCTCTGGATATCTTCCCATCTCAGCAAATCCTCCAGTTCAGACTAAATCCTTGAGGCAGTCCACAGTACCCTTCTTTTTTTCACTCCAACCCATGAGCAAATCCTGTTGGCTGTACTTCAAAACATGTCTTGAACATTCCTGTTTCTCACCACCTCCCACCCTGGTCCAAGCCACTACCAACTCCTGCCTGGCTGACTGTAGTAGTCAATAAAGTGGTCCCCCTTTCTGTCAGAGTCTATGCTCAACACAACCACCAGAGTAACCTTTTAATGTGTGCCCCACCAAGTCACTTCACTGCTCCAAGTGCTGCAGGGGTCCCTTGTTTGCTCACAATAGAAGCCAAAGTCCTTAAAATGCCTAACCTGACCTCCTGCTGTTACCTGTCACTGCCCCCTCACTCTGCTCTGCTCCAGCCATAGGGGTGCCAAGAACAGTCGTGTCTTTTGCTTTTGTACTTGTTGTTCCCGTGCCTGGGAAACTTTCCTCCCAGATATTCACGTCTTCCTCCCTCACCTCCTTTAGTCCTCTGCTCAAATGCCACATTATCAGTGAAGCCATCTTTGTTTGTCATGTCCTGGCAGAAAACAGATGACATACTCAAGTTCGGGATAGTTTACAAAGATGCAGGCAGGGCATTTAGAAACCACAAGGGATGGTGTAGGGCCCTGTAACTATTAACAGTGAGGGGCTGTGGCCACCCCGAAGCCAGGTGATAGGTGGGGAAGTTGGGTTGGAGAGAGGCAACTGTTATAAACTGCTGGAGGCAAAAAGGATGGAGTGGAAAGGGCAACTTGATAGGGACAGAGATCTTTGGTCAAGGGACACAGCCAGCCTAATTACTGGCTGGACTTAACAGAAGCCAGAGAGGAGGGGGCCTGGGTGATGCAGCCCACAAAGGTCAGTCTCCTTGGGTGCAGAACCGGGTGGAGAAGGGATCTGAAGAGGCAGGTCATCCCCAGTGACTGCACTATTTCAGTATCACTTCCAGCTCTCTATCCATCTTCTCTGGTTATTTTTCTGTATCCCCCGTATCACCTTCTAAAATACCATATAATTGTTGTTTATTTCTCTTTACCCACCGGATGGTAAGCTTCAAGAAGACAGGGGTTTTTTCTGTTTCCACTGATGCACCTCAAAGTCTGGCATATGTACATACTCAATAAATATGGGATGAAGAAGTGAATGAATGACCAGAAGGGAAACCAGTTGGGGAAGGGCCAGGTGAGATCTAATGGGACCTGAGATCTCTGGATTTCATTCTGGGAATTGCCATTTGTGATGGAGAAAGAACGCATTTGTTGTTCAAGTAATTGGTAGTAACTGATGGTAATTTCAAGTAATTAAACACTAATTAATTCAATGAGTCAGTAATGTATTTATTTATAGTATCTGCGTTTGTGCCCTTATAAATATTGGTATTACTTTTGTCAGGCAATTAAAATCCACTGGGGAAGTCAGTGAAGTCCGGGACGTTAAGAAGCTTGGCCTGGCGGAGCCAGCAATGAGCGGTGGGACGGGAGCTGGGTGCAAGCTGAAGAAGGAGCTCACATAGGGCAGTGCGGGCAGGAGGGTGCACAGCAGGCTCATATAAGGGGTTTTGTGTGTTTGGCTGATGTTGGTTTGGGGTTGGGAATGAAGACACTCAGTCACAAAATCTTTTCCAATTTCTTGACTTCCTCTTTTATTTCCCCAGGTATAGGAGGCCCTGTCTTCCCCTAGCTTCTTTTCCAAGAGAACAGCAGTTTCCTGAACTCTTGGACTTCTGCCCTGAGTTCTGACCTCCTAGGCATGAGACCAGCTAATTGTGGGCAGGATAAAAGATAGAGAAGAGGAAGAGGAATACTCCAGGTCTTAGACCTGGAAGGACCCAGAGCAGGACTTGAAGGGCTGAAAGGAGTTGAAAGTTGGTCTGGGGGCGGGGGGGGGGGGGGGGGGGGGGGGGGGGGGGGGGGGGGGGGGGGGGGGGGGGGGGGGGTGTCACTGGAGGAGAGCCTGAGTTCATATAAGGTAAGTCCCTGGCTGGGGAGGGAGGTGTTAGATGACTTCAGAACAAGCAGGTATAAGTGTCCCAGTCCCACAGGTGGACTGACATGGAAGGACACAAAGTGATAGCACCCACAGAAGACATTGTCTTCATCTTTCTGTATTCCCCTGCCACCCTCAAACTAGTGGTGGTGAGTCTTGGGCCAAAATGTAAGCCTCCCCTCCCCCACCATACTTTGCTTTTTAGCTCCTCCATGGCCAGTTGATAAATTGTACTTATGACAGGTTAGAAAAAATACCAAATGGACATAAAGAAAGCAAAGAAAGCAGTGGGGCAGGGCTGGTGACTCAGAAGCTATAGTATGGAAGAGATCGCTTTCTTCATAAGCTTTCCACAACTGCTGTCCCCCATCTCGGTGTGGCCTTTTCCCCTCCTTAGTGGCAGCAGGCAGGCATTAAGGCACAGGCTTTGGAGTCAGATATGGCATTAGATTCTGGCTGGCTTTACTATTTCCTCACCCTGTGATGCATTGGGCAGGTTAATTAATACCTCTGAGCCTCAGTTTTTTCATCTGTGAAATAGGGATAATAATAATACTTGTCCCCTAGAGTTGCTATAATGTTTTAATACACTTAACACTTAACCATTCAGCCTACTTAGCCTGACAGGCAGGAAATGCTGATCCATATTAGTTACTATAAAAGAACTAATACAGGTGTCCAGATACCTGTGATTCACCTTCTGCATTCCACTTTGAGCTCATCTCTGACCTCAACACATCTCACGTCCCCACTGGTCTTGACCAGCCCTAAGAAGTCTCCTTCCAAGGGCTCAGAGGAAATAACACTATCCTTCCATCTGGGAAATGGGCATCTTCGTTGCAGCAGACCTTTACTCCTGGTCCCCAAATGCCAGCATAGAATCATCTTTCTTCTGCCCCTGCATCTCCCCAGCAGCCAAGCCTCTGGAGGAGTCCCAGCTGCAGTCACCTCCAGCTTCAGTATGTCTATATGTCTCAGCGCTTTGGCAGTTTTTCTTTGTGTCACTGTCTTTCTCTGACAATGTCTTGGTCTCTTTTGCCTATCTCTCATTTCCCCTCTTTGCTCTCACTTTGTTCTCTCCATTTTTCTCCCCTTAATTAGTCATACTTTGGAACCAAAGTGTTTTTATTATGTTTTATTTATTGAACAGCTGTACATTTCCCATTCTTAATTTAAAAGGCAGATCAATAAAATGCTTTATATTCTTTGCTTAAAACAAAACAAAGCTAAGTTTAGTTGTTCTTTGTTCATGTGGTTCTTGCTTGCTTATTTCCTTTTTCTCAGGAAGAAAACTTTCCTCCTCCCCATTCCCTTAATTGACAGGAGCACTTTATTCATTTACTGGTTCATTCATTCAGTTAATTATTCAGTAAACAGCTATTGAGCCCAGTTGTGTGCCAGGCATTGTGCTGGATTCACGGGACATATACATAATACAAAGCAATGTTCTTGCCCTTAATAGACTCATGTCTAGCTGGGGAAATGGACTTAGGGGCTGACATGTGCCAGAAAACTCAGAGGTGGTGTCTTGATGTGTAATTATGTAGGATATGGCACAAGGGAGGAGTGAGTAAGGTTTTCTTTGTGGAGAGCAAGTTGGGTGGGAATTCAAAGATGAGTGATGTCTTGATTTGGGCTTCCCCAGACGTAGACCCTAAGACAAGGAAAGGAGTGCAAGGATTGGAAGGCCCCAAGGAGTCAATCATAGAGGAAGGAAGAGAGCAGAGATGGATACATTAGTGAGCAGGTCCTCACCATGGGCAACTGTGTAGAACACAGCTCAAGAGTGTCCCAATTGAGTGGTGAGGGAACTGGGGTGTTCATACTCTCATCAACTGTCATCAGTTGTTGGTGAGGGCCGTTCTGGGATGCATTAGTTCCTCGGCACTCCTGCCCTGCTGCACAGATGGCAAAGGTGGCTCTAGGGGCCAGAGAGCACCTTTAAGCAAAGGATACAGGTTCTGGCCGTCAGGAGTTAGGCAGGTGTGCACTGGGGTAGTAAGGACAAAGAGGTCCAGTGGGCACTGACATCATCTGCTGCGGTAGGTGTTGGGGGAAGGGGAAGAGCACTCCTGACAATTGGAAAGTGTGAGCAAGGGACAAAGGGTATGATGACTTACAATCCCACACATAGTTTTGGATGGATCTAAGTTCAAGTCTAAGAAGTCTGGCTTTGCATCACCTGGTCCTCAGCTTTCTCATTTGTAGAAAGGAAATGAAAACACCTTTCCCATCCATCCAAGATGACTTGCACAGACCTCCCCACCAACTTAGCCTTGCCGAGCAGAGCTCAAATCAGGCCTTTCCTTGAATTTCTCCTCCACACTGCCTGCCAGCTTCCAAGGCCCTGGATATGCAAAGCTATTTACGATACCCTGTCGATATCTGTCTTGGCAGAGGAGTGTGGAGGGGGACAGATGGAGCCTGGGGTCCTATCCATCAGTCACTTGGCTGCAATCTCTAAAGAGATTTTAATTGTGAGCTCAGATTTACTCCAGTCATCAGTAGTGCTGCCTGCCTCTTTACCGGCGAAGCATGGGGCCTGCAGGCACTCTATGGTTTGCCAAATGGACGTCCTGTAGCAACGCTGAGGAAATATTTGCTGCAGTGAAACAATGTGCCTGGCAGAAAGCAATTGCCCTAAATCGCCCCTGACAGCCCGCCAGAGCTCTACCAGGGCTCCTTGCACTGTACTTGCAGCTTTCTTTCCAGACCTGTAACACTGCTACCTGTCCAGGGAACAAGGATGATGAGCTCAAACTGGAATCAGAGAGAAACTGAGTCAGGGAGCACCACTTCTGCTCTTCTGGGCCATGTGAAATAGAGGATGGTAGGAGGGGAACAACATGGGGAAGGTGTGAGGGTAGCAGGGAAGAGAGAGTCCTGAATTAGGAAGGCCTATATAGACCCACCCTGAGCAAAATGTACAGGAGATTTTAGCCCATTTACAATGAGGACACAGAAGCTAAGGGAAGTGGGAAGCTAGCCTGAGACTGCATGGCAAGTTATGATGGAAGAAGCTGGAAATCTCAGACTTTGGTCTTCTGGGTTTTTGCATAAGGTTTTGTCTGTGGACCTCTCAGCATCCCTTTCTCAACTCCCTTTCCTTTGTGTCAAGGTTTCTTCATTCCTTCTTCAGGGGACCAAGGCCTCTTCTCTCTCAGTATTTGCTCTTGGGAAATGACTTGCTTCCAAGGACTTGTGCCTCTGAGTGACTTAAATGGTTCCTCGTTTAGAAGTGGCCAAGGCTTCTCTCCACCTGTGGGATAAAACTACTTGTATCCTGATACATTAAGCACCTCTGGGGGAGAGGAGGAGGGGGAAGGAGGAGGAGAAGGAGAAAAGAAGAGGTTTTTTCTATATTGTGAAGTCACACAAATAATGGCCTTCGAGTCTGCCTTAACGGCCCAGGACTCAGGAGGCACATTTCCTTTGACTGAAGCCCAGTTTTGCAGAATTTATCCAATAGAAAAAGACAAAACCAAACCAAACCACTAGCCCGTAAGAATCTTGTACTTGATATTTATTGTCACATTGCTGATGATAGCAAAACACTGGAAACCTTAATGTCCATTAATAGGAGTGATTGAATAAATTTTGGTCCAATTTTGGAATATTACATAATTGTTAAAAAGGAGGTAGACCTATTTGTTGACTTGGACTGTTGCTCATGAGAAAATCATTTTGCAGTGTAAATATGTTTGGATTCTATTTCTACAAATTGTACATGTTTGTATTTTGGGGCAGGTAAGGAAAAGCATGTAGAAGGGGCAGATTAGGATTAGGTCCAGATGTAACAGAAAAAAAAAAAGGCCACAAAACAACAGTGTTTTAGATAGGGTAAAATTTATTTCTCCCTCACTTAAATTTCTGGAGGTAAATAGTTCAGGGTTGGCATGGTAGTCCTACCCATGAAGTCCTTCAGGTTTCTTCTATCATGAGTGACCTCCATTCTCAAGGTCCTCTCATGGCCCAATACAGCTGCTTTAGCTCAGCCACCACTTCAAGATCCTGACCAACAGGAAAGAGGAAGGAGTCAGGAGCAGCATGCCATCTTCCCTTAAAAGGTCACTTCCTCAAGGTCTCATATATTAATTGTTATTACATCCTATTCAACAGAACCTGGTTTCATAGCCACACCTAGATGGAACATGTAATTTTCATTCCTTGTGGCCATGTATCCAGCTAAAAGTTTTTAAGGAAAAGGGTATTGATATTGGGGGACAACTTATTGTCTCTGCCTAGGGGAAAGAAATAAACTTTATATTGCTCACTTTAGGGAAATGCTTTGAAAAATGGCATGGAGAGTAGTCAAATGATACATATTTTTAAAGATTTTATTTATTATTTTTAGAGAGAGGGGAAAGGAGAGAAGCGGAGAGGGAGAGAGACATCAATGTATGGTTGCCTTTCACCTGCCTCCAGCTATGGAGCTGGCTGGAGACCTGGCAGCAACCTGCATATGTGCCCTGGATGGGGAATCAAACCAGCGACCCCTGGGTTCGCAGGCTGATGTCTTATCCACTGGGCCACCAGCCAGGGTCTCAAATGATATATTTTTAAACAATATTGTATAGTGGCTATAGATGAAGAGTCAGGCAGGCTTGGTTCAAGTAATAATACTCGGGTAATTAATTTTCTAAAGCCTCAGTTTCCCACTTGTAAATTGGAGTTTATGATTCAGGTCCATATATAGTAGACACTCAATATGTAGTAGTGATAGCCCTGGCCAGGTAGTTCCGATGGTTAGAGCATCGTCCTGATACACCAAGGTTGCAGGTTTGACCCCTATCAGGACACATACAAGAATTAACCAATGAGTGCATAAATAAGTGGAACAACAAACCCATGTCTCTATCTTTCTCTCTCAAATCAGTAAATAAAAATTAAAAAAAAAAAATAAGTGGTAGTGATTTTTGACTATTAGATACCATCTTTCTCTCTTCTTTCCTCTCTTTAGTCTTCCTCCAGTCCAGTGAAGGCTGCTGCTCACATCCTCTGTCCAGCCTTTTGGTCAGGTCAGCCCTTGCCTGTCCTCCCACCAGCCCTTACATGGAAGCGGCAGGAAAAGGGAGAGAAGGAGGAGGTTGGAACTTTGATGTCCCTCAAGTGATCACACCCTCTCCTACACATTCTCCTGCAGCTACTCCCAGAGCTCAATGGTCTGATCAGTGTCTTTGCTGCTGGTTCCATTCCACTTCTAATTGATCAGAAGGTCCATTCTCTACCCACAGGACCTTGAGCCACCCTTCTCAGATGTGATGATTGGGGCACTAGGCAGATGCAGTGCTCTAGGAAAAGAACAAGTGCCCATGGGATGGGACATTACTCCATGACCCCCAATGCCAGCTGATCCCCACTTTGGCAGTTGACCCCTACAGCCTCCTGCTGGGCAGCCCTTACTGACATCCTTGGGTACCCTTTCCCTGGGTCTGCCACCCCAGGAAGAAAAATCATCTTGAACTCTGGAGAGGGAATGCGTAGAACAAAATTCTATTCTAAATCTGGGAACCTTGTAAATCCAGTTTACAGATGAACTACATACACACACTGGGCCAAAAGTGGTCTCCCTAGGGACCTCACGTCTCACAGATCCTCCCCAGAGTCCAGTGTAGTCAGGGACCAGTCTCCCACCCCTTCTTCATAATTAGAGGCAATGGAAATAAAAAATGGCTGCCTCTCCTTGTCTCCTGGTTTCTTCTATATCCAGAATTAATGTCTCATTCAGTGACACCTTCTGTACTGAGCCAAGTTGGAAAACTATTGAACCAGGCTCTAACTTTGGTTGCGCATGCACCCTCCTCTCTCCTATCAAACAAATGTGAATAGAAGCATTTGGGAAGGAGTGAACACAGAGGATTCTTAAAGGAGCCCCTTGCTTCTCCCCAGGAGGATGGTGGGCTCTGTGGCTGAGGGTGGAGGAGAGCTGGTGGGCAGAAACAGGTTACCTTTTACCAGGCTGACCAGGTGACAACTGAGGCTGCATGCCTCATTCTCTTTTGTCCCTTGTTCCCCTGCTTCTGAGATTGTGTCTTAATGACCAAATCCTTTTTCTCCAGTCTCCTTCCACAGGCAGACGGGGTTGGGGTAGGTGTAGAAACCTGTTTGTTTGCTTGCTTGTTTGTTTTTTTACCAGAAAGGGACTCCTGAAGGCCAAAACCAATGTCCTTCAGCAGATGAGGAACTGGCAAAGGCTGGGAGAGGACAACTCCTCCTGCCACACTGGACACTAATTTTCAGGGATGAGCCCCTTCCTCCCCCATCAGACTGGCCACCCAACTCTGTCCTAGGGGCCATTCAGCTGGAGTGAGGTGGTTTGGGTAAAAGCAGACAGCGCCTGCTTCTGCTCACTGCCCTCATCTCAGATTGCCTCCTTCACCTTTCCCAGGTTGTGTTTACATTGGCCTCCTCCTGCCCTGTTCTCCCAGCCGATCTGATTGCTGTAATTAGTTAATCAGTAACTGGCATAATTTCTCCCTGATTAATGCAGAAATAATCACCCGCCAGGGCTGCTAGCAATTTGCTTATCAGAGTCACTTTGAAACAGCTTTGCAAATGAACCATTGCCACCTTCCTCAGGGTTAAAATTAGAGCCCAAGTAGGCCGCCCTCTGGGGTGGGCGTCTGGGATGTTGGGAGAGGCCGACTCCCGAGCTCCCGCCCCACCTCTTCTGCCGGGACTCAGTTGGCCTCAGAGGGCGGGGCTGAGGCGCTGACAAGGAGGGCAGGCACGCTGGGAGACTCGCGGTCCCCTGGGTCTCTTGGCTTCCGAGGTCCAGAGCAGTCAAGGTCCTGAGGGCCGCGTCCGCTCCACGCGTCAGCACGGGGCTCGGCTGCGCTTGGGGGGCCCGCCGCTTTCCGGAGCTCGCGAGCGTCACGCCTGCCGCGCCTGCCACGCTTCCCTCGGCTGCAAAAGTGTTTGCTGAATGGAACAGGAGAGACGCCGCTCTTGCTCCCTGTCCGCCGGCTCCTCTGGGCTCCCAGGGACACAGGAGGCAGGCACACGCACTCGCTCCCACAGCTTACAGCCAAGCGGTCATTGTAAAGGCTGCGGCGCCTCCTGAATGGGGCTGGTGGGTGGAGGAGACCAGAAGCTTGCCTGGGAGTTAGGAGGAGGTTGTTGATAAAGGGCAATAAGGCAGGAGAGGCCTGTTCTAAATAATGATGATGGTGATGATAATAATAATACAAAATAGTAGTAGTAGTAGTAACAAAACGGCAACCATCCTGACTTTCAATGGAGCTAGAGAATCATACTAGACTCTTTATATATATTATCTCATTTAATCCTTATGAGATAATAGTAATGAGCACATACTATGTGCCAGAACTGCTTCTTTATTTCTGTTATTTTACTTACAGTTATGGAAATTTCCGAACATACAAAAAGAGAATTGTTAATAATAAACTCTTATGTACTCAATACCAAGTTATCAGTATTGTTCTAATCTTGTTTTATCTATTCCACCTTCCATCCTTGTACTTGTTTGAGTATTTTACAAAAAGTTATCCCAGAAAGTATATGATTTCACCTATAAAACGAGATACAGATAATAAGAGCATGGTCCTCCTAGGGTTATTGAAGGAATTAATAAGATCTGGTCTTAGGACACATACATATGTGCTTTGTAGATATTGGTTATTATATAGAAGTGGGGTATCTGTACTTCTGCAAGTGAGGCTGCCGTGCTCTTCCTGCCCTGCACGCCATGGTGGGTAGCCCTCACTTTCTTAGGTTTGCCCACTCTCTCTGTTTAACACCAACACTTTGTATCCATCTCTTTCCTTCTTGAAACTCTCTCCTTTTACTTTGCTGACACTGAACTCATTCGCTTCCTCTCCTACCGCTGGTGGCTCCTCTTCTGTCTCCTCCATGTTTCTGGCTCCTTGCTGGGTCCTTCCGTTAAGTGCAGGCAGCTCCTGCTAGACTCCATCCCCAGCAGAGTTCAATTCTGGCACCACCTGCTCCCCTTGTGTGACCTCTTTGAACCTCTCCAATTTCTTTATTGCCACCAAGCATATTCCTAAGTAAATTCCTATCCCTTATCCTGATCTTTCTCCAAGGATGTTGGTCGGTGTGTTCTGGGCCCTTCCACTAGGTTCTCCTGCTGGAACCTCAAATTCAATTTGTCTATAGCAATTTGTCAGACTCTTCTGCAGGTTAGACTACCCTTCTGAAATCCTTAATTCCTCAAGCGGCACCATCACCCTTTCAGTCCCTTTAAGTAGAGA
Source organism: Noctilio leporinus (assembly GCA_004026585.1). NCBI lineage: Eukaryota > Metazoa > Chordata > Mammalia > Chiroptera > Noctilionidae > Noctilio > Noctilio leporinus. The sequence continues at coordinate 21,350 of PVIW01007237.1, read as the reverse complement.
CTTGGTAGTCACACCCAACCCCCATGAGGATCCCTGGGATTCCATCCTGAATAGCTCTTCCTTCTGTTCCTTCCTAGCCATTCCCACTTACCACCGTCCTGGCTTAAGCCTCTGCCCTCTCACAGGGATTCTTTGCCTCTCATCTTGTTCTGTCTCACTTTCACCCTCTAGCCAAGGTATAAAGGGCAGACTCCTCAAGAAAGCATGGGTGAGCTCTTTACATTGATCACAACCAGTTCCTTCTACCTCATATCCCTGTAGCCACTCCTCTCTTCCTGAACCCTCTGCCTAAGCATCACCCTGGGTGTGGTAACTTGCATACATTTGTCCCTCGTCCAGGAAGGTCCTTCCCTGCGCCATCCCTGATTCCTACTCATTCTGTTCTATTCACTTTATTAGTGTTAGGTTAACAGCAAATAATAGAGACACCAAATAATAGTGACTTAAACAAGATATTAGAGATGTTATTTTTCTTTCACATAGAAGTTCGGATGGAGTTCTCCATAAAGTTCTCAGGGACCTGGACTTTAAAATCCAGTTTTACTGATTTGTCATCCCTGTTCTCCTGATCCAAGACAACAGCTAGAGCTCAGCCATCACCTCTACGTTCTAGGCAGCAAAGAGGGCAAAGGGTATGTGTGACTCCTTTTAAAGAAGGCTAGCAGAGGTACTATGAAGTGGGGACCCAAAAAGACCTGCAATTATCTTCTGGAGGGTGGGCTCCTGGAATACTCACCTAGTAGGAACCTATCTGTTGTTTCCCTCAAAAAAAGTTCTCAACCGGAAATGTTTTGCTGATGTGGAAGAAGTGAAACAAACAGAAGCACTAAAAAGCATCAAAATCGATGAGCTCAAAAACTGTTTTGAGTGGTAGACAAAAACATCTTGATAGGTGTATTGCATCAAATAGAGAGTACTTTGAAAGTGACTGAAGTTTAAACATATAAGAATAAATACACAATTTTTATAAATAAATTCAATTTTTGGAGGTCCCTCCTTGTACATTGTATTTGCACTTACATCCATTGGCCAGCTGCAAGAAAGGGAAACTTACTTTGAATCATGTACCTGCCTATAAATGTTTTCTAGGTTCTTACTGCTATAAAAGGAAGGGAGAAAGGATATTGGGGGAATAACTAGAAGTCTCTGATGTCATCTGACAGAAACTCATTCAAATGCCTTCCCTTTCAAGTGCCTCTCAGAGCCCCACATGGGATTAACCACTTCCTCCTGGGCTTGTGCTTCTAGTACTTACCAGAAATTCTCTCTGCTGTTTCTTGCAGTTAGTTCTGGAGTTGGTCTCCCTTTCTAAACTGTGAGCTCCTGGGGCAGGAGCAGTGACTTCTACAGCCTTGAACCTCCTTATGGCCAGTTGCAAGTGGAGCAGAGATGGTGTTTACTGACTCTGTAAATTGATTACATTGAGCCCTTCAGCATCAAAGGTCCTTCCTCCCTGGAGACAAATGGTGTGGCTTTGGAAATGCCTTGTCACTGTTAAGGTTATAGTCTAGAGCTAGTGCATATATGGACCTGCCCTGTGGCTATGGTTTACTTAATTTATTGAGGTTTGTTTAACTGATAACTCATATACCTGAAAGTGCTCTAATCCTAGGCCTAAATCAACAACTTTTAACAAATGATCACACCCACATAACCACCACCCAGAGCAAAAGAGATAACATTTCCAGCACCTGAGAAGGTGCCTTAGTGCCCCTTCCTACTAACAGCCCCTGCAGAGATAACCACTGTTCAAGTTTTTTGTGTGGCTATGGTTTTATTGATGCTTGTGTCAATTTCAGCAACCATTGGCTGGTTGGTGGCCAAGAAGAAAGAAGGATCCTGGGTGGGCAGCTTATAACTTTGCAGCTCCAAGTCTTTTCCACCTCTTTATGTGCCAATCACACTAGTTGTTAAGTCTCTTAAACTCAGTTTTCTCTTGCCCCAGGGCCTTTGCACATGACATTTTATATTTTCTGGAGCAATCTTCCTCCACAGATGGCCTATATAATTTTTGTTTTATTATCAGTTCTCAATTCTTGAGGCTTTTCCTCTCTCACTCTCACTCAGATGGGTTCTACTCTCCCACAGCACCTTACATGTTTTTTGGTAACAATCATCACCCTTGAACTCCTAATTCCTGCTGTAAGCAGACATACCCTAAGATGACCTCTAAATGTGTCACATCTCTTGAGTATGGGTGAAACCTGTAATTTGTTATAGAATTCTACAGTTCCAAACCAATTAAGTTTAATCAAAAAAGGAAATTATTTAGGGCTGGTTTTACTTAATCAGGTGGAAGCCCTTTCAAAAGGACTGGGACCCCCAACTCCTGAGGTCAGAATCTCTCTCCTATAGGACTCAGAGAGCAAGTCACCTCGATTTCCACATCCACAAGGAAATTAATTATGCCTGAGGGAGTTTAGAAGTGAGTTTTTGTACAGCCCAAGCCTCTGATGAGAATGCAGCCCCAGGTGCTGTGAGCATTGACTAATAAATAACTCATAATGGTTCCTTGCTTGGAGAATTGCCCTGAGACAGTGGGAGCCACCTATTGTTGCAGGAGGTTAAGTCCTTCCTGCCAGGGGCAGCCCATAGCCAATGACTGACTGGTCAGCCCTCATGGCTCAAAGCAGGGCTTAGTTTGCGGTGAAATTTATTCCCCAGAGCTTCCCGAGGGATCAGGCTGAAGCCAGACTGTAAGTAGAGACCACACCTCACTTAGCCTCTTCCCTTGCCCTGCCTGCCTCCCTGCTTTCTCCTGAGTTTTCCTTCAATAATCATGTCACTTGAATACTACTCTTGGGTTCTGTTTTTAAGGAGCCCTTAAGATGACTCTCACTAGAACAATGGAGTTCCCTAGTGAAATTTACACTCCATCACTTGGCATTCAGGCCTTCTGTGACCAGACCCAGAGCACCCACTTTCCCACCTTGTCCCCTGCATCCCCTTCCCTTGCTATGCCAGTGTGGAGCATAGTAGATCAGGAAGTGTACACTGAGTCAGGCATTTGTTCCTCTAGTTCCCACCTCCAAGCCTTTCCTTATTATTTATTTATTTTTAAGATTTTATTTACTTGTTTATTTTTTAGAGGAAGGGGAAAGGAAGAAGAAAGAGAGAGAGAAACATGAATTGGTTGCCACCTGCAGACCCCCAACTTGGGACCTGACCCACAACCCAGGCACATGCCCCAACTGGGAACCAAACTGGCAATTTTCGGTTCTCAGGCCTGCACTCAATCCGCTAAGCCACACCAGCCAGGGCCTGAGCCTTTTCTATGCTCCTTCCTCCAGCTGGACCTTCTTCACACACATACTTTATTTAAAACGCTATTCACACTTCAAACACTGCCTCTGTGAAGCCTTCCTTGCCTTTAAGCCAAAGTCCCAACTCTCACCTTTGACCTTTTGGAGTACTTCCCATCTCTCTCTATTGATGTGGATCACTTTCTGCTCAATAATGGTAGGGTAACACCAGATTAAATGGCACTATTTCTGTCACAGTTGAGCCCCCAAAGTCAATAGGTGCCCTCTGGTCCACATCCAGAGTGAGGTGGGAGGCCACCACACCACCCCAGCAGGATGTAAAAAGGAGGTAGCAGAAAGCTAGCAGGAATTTGCTGCCACCAGGGGCTGAGGAGAAGAGAGCTACTGGAGAGCTGAGTCTCATCTGCCTGTGTGTGGAGGGTGGGCTATGGTGGCTAGGTTTAGGACTCCTGTCCACAAAGATTTAGGGGCTACTCTTGTCACCCACTTGATGGCAGATGAGTCAGCATTTTTAGGGATAAAGGATGCTCTGGATTTCCGGTGGAGCAGGTGGGGGCCACTGGGATTAACTTAGTCTTTCCAGAGGGGTGGACCAGTTGATGCCCAGAGAATGAGAGCAGACGAAGTGACCCCTGGAGGGTGCCACACCCACATCAGAGAACAATGACAGGTGAGAAAGCCCAGCAATGGGTTGGGAGGCAGGTGTCTCCAAAGAACCTATGAAAATGCCCATGAGAGGAAGAGGAAGCTTTATGTACCTGTGGAGCCCAGGGAGACCTCAGCTAGAGTACGTGGCAACACCGGAAGAGTGAAATCTTTCCTGCTCCATACCACCCCACACCTAGACTTACAGGGGCACAGGTGGCCTGGTGGGTTGGGGATGGGAATGGGAGCTCCACTGTGAAATGAGAAGAAAAGCAAGTGAAACATGTCCCTCCCCTTCCCACAGTAGGGGACTGGCCAGAGTCAGGCCCTACGTGGGGCAGGCAGCCAGGAAGACGTTTCAAATTGATATGAAAGTGCCTCTCTGGCAATATGTAGACTGGACTTAAAATACACACATACACACACACACACACACATATTTTACCATGGAGAATATCAAACCTATTTCCAAGTAACAAAAGTACTTTAATGGACTCCCAGTTCCCATCCCTCAACAGTTACCAGCACAGGACCCATTTTCTGTCATCTCCACCATCACTCTTATCCCTTCCTCCTAATGGACTGGGCATTTTAAATTACCAAATGAAAGGGTTTTTAGTTTGTTTGTTTTTGTTTTTACCAAATGAGAATTTCGTTCTGCCAAAGAGTAGTCTTGACTCTGTGTGGTGTTGTGATACAGGTTCCCCTGTTTGTGCCATAGTTACTGCAAGGCCATGATCACCATCCTTTGACTTCACCATATGATGCTGGTCATGGAGGTCCTCTGGGAACGATTGGGTGCGGGTGGGTAGGAGATGGTGATGACAATAATGAGCACCAGGGTCAGAGTGTAAATGAGTGGGGGGATGTTGGAGTATGGGCAATGTGCTATTTGCATGTGGGTAGCATGTGGGTGCTGCTTCAGTGGTATGTGGGTACAACGTGGTGACATGTATTTGTGTGCTGCTGCATGGGTTGGCAAGTGCATGGTATGTAGGTGTAAAATTGGGTGGTGTGGAGTAGTCTTGTAGATGGTGGCCAGGAAGCAAAGCGTACAGGTGTTGGCTGGTTTGCTCTGGGCTCAGGGTATGTAAAGATTAATTTGATTTGCCCTCCCTGTGTCTCCCCTCCCAGTGGCTGATCGCATCTCATACATACCAAGGTTCTTATCATATCGAGAATTCATAATCATCCCAAAATATTCAATGGGGATATGAAATATTTACACATGAGGCACCAGATGATGAAATGAAACATGCCTGTCCCCAGGCCCTTGCAGAAGCCTTCAGGAACAGAAATGGAGCTAAGAAGTGGGGCGTCTATATGGGCCCCCAACCCTGGGACTCTGGGGACCCCAAGGCACATACTATGTATCTTTATTTTGTGGAAAGAAGCAAATATCCAGGCTACTTTCATTCTCTGTGTTGGTATTCCCTTCCTAACCACCCCCGGGAGGACAAGGATGCCTGTGCATGGCAGGGGTGGCTGAAGGAGAGGCAGGAAAACAGAAGGGCTTATCCTGTATTATGGAAACTCAGAATCACAAAAATGGAATCAATCACAGAATTCATTCATCTTTCTCTCCACTTCAGGAATCCTCATTTATCTGCTTGCTTAACTCTGAGAATAGGGAGCTCATTACCTTTATTTAATAGCTGATGACTCCAACCAGCCTTTTTCAGCCTGATAACCCTTCTGCTCCCTCTGAGGGTCACCTTGTCCATCCTCTGCCATTCTGAGTATCTTGAGGCCTCAGTCTTCCAGCTGCCCCAGGATGCCCCAGAGCACAATGGGCCCCTGAATAGTTGTAACAGCCTCATTTATTTAATTATATGCAATTAGCCAAATGCATATTTTTACCTCACACCAGGGCTGCTAATCAATCATCTGCAGCCAGGGACAGACAGACAGTCAGCCAGCAAAGCCATGAGGAAGAAGGTCTTCTCAGTGATGTTTTAGGGGCACAGCACTCCCAGACAGTTACGAAGCAGCCTGGATGGCTGTGCTATTTTAAAAGCCCTAGCATCCTTCCCTCCATTTTCCAGACCCAGAAGATGATGCTTAGGCCTCAGTTTCCCCAATTGCAGCTTTACCCTCACTTTGGGCTAGTGGAATTGGCTGCAGGGTCCTGCTAATAAGGTCAACTCCTCAAGGGTACTGTTTCACCCTGCAGGCTGGAAATCCTTTAAGAATAAGAGTCCTGTCTTTTCTCTCCTATCTTTTCCTTGCTCCACCTAGGACTCCAAGCTCAGAACTATGATCCAAGACAGAACACTGGATTGAGTCATTGAATGTGTGTGTTATGTTGACCAAGCTGTGTCTTCCAATAGACTATGTCTCCTGACAGAGACTGTTTTCACCATGATGGAGGGGAGAGAACAGATGCTTGCAAGCTAAGTCACTGTTCTATTTCAGCTCTACCACAGGCTAGCTGTGTGACATTAGGAAAGTGTCTAAACCTCTCTGACCCTTTGTTTCCTCATATACTAATGGATTATAATACCGACCTTTTGGGGTTGGTGGGAGAATTAAATGAGTTAACTCTGTGCCAATACATATCAACAGATTCTCAAGACATGATGCTTTACCCTCTCCCTCCTTCCCTTCTTCTTTTGTTTCTTTCCCAGACTGCCTTGAATTCACAGGGCCCTCTGTGGACTCTGGCCCTTTTGCTGGATTGCTGGAGGACAAAAGAACCTTTATTGTCAGTTCTGAGTGGAGAGGGCTGGGGTTTGTGCTGAGCAGTGGAATGAGGCAGGGAATTCCTGATTGACACGTTTTCCATGAGGATAAACTAGAACGTGACACTGTTATTGTCAGACTCCAAGCGACAGAACATGGAGGAACCTAAATATTTCATGGTCAAATTCATCAATAATAGAGACCAAGACTAAATTACATAACTGTCATCTTTCTGTTAAATAATATTTTCTGCAAGGGCTGGGATGAGGCATGGAAGCCTTTATTGCAAGTCATGAATGATTTAAGCCAGCAAATAAAGGGGATCAGGAAGAGGAGGGAGAGGGATTGTCTAGGATCATCTTATCCTCTGGAATGGCTAGAGGGAATTTGAAAACTGGGAGGGCCTTGGGGAAGAGGGTGCTGGGCAGGACTATAGGCAGCCTTTGGGTGTTGGGACATACCTTCCAGAGCCAGATAGGGTGGTTAATGTCCTAACCCAAATCTCACTGTCAAGTTCTTTCTCTTATGTGGAGATGGACAGAGAGAATCTCAGAGACAACCAGAAATCAGGGACTATGTCTCCCTATTAAATTGAAAGGTTACTGAGTGCAGGTACTTGTCTCCTCTGTCGGAAGAGGGACTGCCTGAGGCAGGGGCTTGTCTTTCCCATCCAACCTGGGCTTTCTGAGGCAGCAGCTGTGATTACCCCAACAAAATTGGAGACAAGTGCTGTATCTCTCCCATGAAACTGGGTGGGGGTGGGGGGTCCTAGCCCCAAGAGCAGACAGCTCCTTGAGGGCAAGGGTGCTCCCCTTCCATCAGAACTGGGCACCTTTGAGTGCTGGGGATGTGCCTCTTTAACAAACCCAGGGCTCCCAATGGCCTGGGCACAAGCTGATGGCTGACCTGCTGTCAGATCAGGGGTCCCTGGAGGGCAGGCATTCTGTAACCCCAATCAGAGTGGGGTTGCTATAGGCAGGAGCTGTATCTCTTCCATTAGATTTGCGACTCCCTGAGGTTGTGGTCTATGCCATCTTCATCTGACTGGGGAGCCCCTGAGGGCAGATGTGGTGTTTCCCTACTCAGATTGGAGGCTCTCTGAGTGGGTTTCTAAGCCCTTTTTGTCAGGAACTGTATTCCTTTGCTCAGGGGAGGAGGAAAGGGCCAAGCAGTACCATGTCTTGTGGCATCAGCAGCAGGCAGGCCTGGCCCTTCCCTCCCCAGGAAGGAACCGAGTAGGCATGTGTGCAAACTCACCCTGCACTGTCAGCCCTCCATGGGAAGGGTGAGGGTTGGGAGTGCTGTGCCTGCTAAGTGTATAATTACACAGTACTTGGGGTAATTTTCCTCTTCCTCAAGAAGCGCATGTTGGCCCTGATTTTCCTATCTGCAGATTGTAAGCTCGTAATTAGCAGCAAATTACCCACACAAGTGACAAATTTTTGTGCTTTCAAGTAAACAGACAAAATACCCACGGTTCATAAATTGCCTCTCAGTATAGCAGGCACCTGGCTCCCATGATGCCCAGCCTGCCCACACGTGGCAGGGAAGAGGGCAGGGAGCCAGCTTGAAGGCTGAGGCTGCAGACACAGGCACTAAGGGTAGACTGGCTTGCCTTTAGAATCAATCCTTCCTGCTCACTGACCAGCACCAGCAGGTCAGAATCCTGGTCCCTGGTCCTGGTCAGTTTCATGGTCCCTGACATGGACATGATAGCACAACCTTTGAGGATAAGAAAGGTCCCTATGCTCCTTCTGTCACTGAGGAGCTCACTGAAACTTGTCCTGTGGTTTCTCTCAGCCTGATGAGCACTACCACCTCTTACTTGTCTTTGAACAAAATTCTTAACATTTCTTTGTATCATGGATCCTTTGAAGCTAGGTCATTTAAGGAGGTGAATGAGGTTAAGTGAGGTCATAAGGGTGGGACCCCAATTTGATGTTAAGTAGAGGGGACACCAGCTCTCTCTCTCTCCCCTGTATATAGAGGAAAGGCTGTGTGAGGACACTGAGAAGACGGATATCTGCAATCCAGGAAGAGAGACCTTGACGGAAACTAACCCTGCAGGCACCTTGATCCTGGACTTCCAGCCTCCAAAACTGAGAGAAAATGAATGTGCATTGTATAAGCCACTCAGTCTGGAATTTTACTATGACAGCTCAAGCAGATTAACATACCAGGAAGTCCTCTGAACCTGTTCCCTCATTGGTAAAACATGTAAAATTGGTAAAATGCTCATACCTCCATGTGGGATTATAAGGGTTAAATAAAACAAGATTATAAAATCCTTGTCAACATCCCTAGCACATAGTCAGTGCTAATTACTGTACTACAATTAGTATTTTAGGATCTGGGTGAGTTCATTCTTATTCTCTTTGTCCTTCCTTTTCTTGTTTATTCATGTTATTCCCACCACCCTCCCTGATCTGGCACATTTAAAAAGAGTTGATTTCCTGTGCTCCCCAATAGTCATGAAGCTCCCTAAGATCATCTAATGTCTGTAGTGCCCCACCCTCCTGAGAAGGGATGCCTCACTACTGGAGGCAACAGGATCCAAGGCTTACAAACTCTATCATCCTCTGTGATTTCAGGGTTCTCATCTTCAAAGGTGGTTAGTAACTCCTACCTCATCAGGCTGAAAGGCTGAAAGGAGGTAATATCTGCAGAATGCCTGACCCAAGTGTCTGGAACCTGTGGGAACGATGTAACAAAAGCTGCGATCTGTTTTATTGTCCCTGGGAATCAATTCCTTTGGTGACCATCAATGGAGCACACCTGTCCCACATTGATTCTGGGCTGGACTGAGATCTGACTTAACCAATAGATTATGGTAGAAGTAATGTTGGGTCAATTCCTGGCTGATACCTTAAGAAGGCCTGGCAGCCCTGGTGTGCCAGAGGGGCTCATAAGGCTTGCAAGAGCTGCTTGTTCAATATTCAAGAATTTTATGAGCTGATTGACTTCAACTTGGTAGCTTGAAATTAGTCTTGGTGTTAGTATTTACACCTCCCTCCTTTCCTTCCTTTTTTCTTTCTCTCCTTCCTTTTTTCTTTTTCTTTTCTTTTTCTGTTGAGCCAGTTACCAGTTCTCCACTGCCTGGCAGCTTTCACCTTAGAACTTCTGTGAACCCAGCACTGCCACCTAAGTTGAGCTGTTTTTTAGGAAAGCTGCTGCGTGGAAAAGCCCCATGGAGAGGGAGGGGCCCTGAGACAACTCACTGGGAAGAGGACCAAGGAATCCAGATGAATGACATCGTCAACCATTCCAGCCAGCTGCCAGCCTTTTGTGTCCTCCTAGCTGACCTGTCTGATATGTGCATGAAGAGGACACCAGGGTTCCAGTCCCAGAGACGTCAGCATGCCGTGGATCAGAGGTGAGCTGTCCCTGCTGTGACTGCATCCCTAACCCACAGAACTGTGATCAAAGAAAAGGTATATTGTTTTAAACTATTAAGTTTTGGAGTACTTTAGGATGCATGAATAGATAAAACTGCTATCCTTAAGCAAAGGGCCATAAGGTAGCAATACTTTACATATTACCTGGGTGCACAGGTCTCCTCCCCTCAACAGAGGGAGCATTGCTTGCCCCTAAGCTACCTTGATCTTCCGGGGCCCCCAGAGGGTGTCCCCACACACCCTCCTGCATCTCACATAAGTGGACAGTGAGCTGTGTAGTGAGGGATTCTGCTGGGGAGTCTGGAATGGAGCTGAGGGAGGAATGGAGCCCCTCCCTCCCTGGTGACATTTGAAAAGGACAGAATTAGGAGGAAGGTAAATGTTACCCTTCTCTTCGCCTGGGGACCAGGGAAGAGGGAGGCAGATCCAGAGTTCTGATCATTTCAAGCTTGATGAGAGCCCTGGGTGCTGAGCATGGGGTCATGGCGGGGTGAGGGTGTGTTGATGGGCTCAGCACCCTGCAGCGAAGGTAGTGCCACTGGTCTGCGGTGTGTTTCCAAAGTCCTGGCAGCTACTACTTCGGGAAGTTGGGAGTGAGAAATTGGAAATCTGAGAATTCTTGGAAGTTCCTGAAATTATAAATTAATCTATATTTTCCATAACACTCTATTTACATGTTTTAAGTGAGTGACCATAAACTATTAAAAGTAATAGGGTTATGCTAAAAGTTTTGGAAGTGCTTTGTTTGAAAAAAAAAAGATGCTCTTAAATGAATAGTTTATCATTAAGAACCAATGTTTTGATAAGATTATTTCAACAATATACAAAATCATTCCTTATATGATACAGACATTTGATTAAGAGGAATAATTAAAATAAAGGAAATATTAACACAAAATTAATGACAAAAATCATTAAAGTTAAAAGATACAAATATTTAATAGTTAAAATTTCTTATTCTTAAAATGAAATTTTAAAAACACACAAAGCAGGGGAGCAAAAAGTAGATGGGTGTAATACACCAATAAATTTTTTTTAAAAAATCAAACACACACACACACACACAAAGCATTAATTGACCTGACAGTCTAGATTTTTTGTCTTGTAACAAACATTCCAAATATAAAAAAAATAATCTTTTGCATTGACATTGCTTAAATCATCAAAACCTAAAGTATCTTCAGTTTGAATGTTAAGGTACACAGTGCTTTCTATAAGCTCCTTTGAAAAAATAAATATACTTTGCCTGCATGATTTTTTTTTTTTTTTGACACTGAAATCGATATTCCTTTTGCTCATTCAGATTTTTTTGGTCAGTTTCTGATTTTGTGTCTGAGAATTTCACAACATTCCTATTTCCTTCTCTTTGCCTTTCTTTCATAGCAATATTCAAACAGTGGAAAATGTCACTGACCATGACTGGGTAGAATTTCAAGAATGTAACATTCAGATCCTAGCAAGATAACAGCACTATACATACCAAAATTGCCAATTTAAGGGCTTATTAATGTTTATTTTATTTTAAACAGGCACGGCCACAAACATACATTGATGTAATGGCAACAGCTACAAGCAAGACCAACTGATTAGACGGTGAGAGTCTCATCTCTGAGTTCTTGTTCCAGTTCCCAGAGATGTTAACATTAATTTAACATTATTTCCATGTGTTAGGATTTCCAGCTCTTGCTTTCAATTTGATGTTGATTGATCCCTTGAGACCAATAACATCTCTGTGTTGATTATGAAACTTTAATTCTTGCAGTAGAATTATAATACTTTTTCTCATTTTTCAGTTATTTTTGACTGACTTGGGATCTTGGATTTGACAAAGAGAATTCCTGAGACATGCAGGGAAGACATGGTTGAATTATAATACTTGGTCTACCACATAGTTTAAGGGATGTGAGCTTTATCCAGGGAGAGTGAACTCTTGAATGCCCACTCAAAAGGGGGATGATGTTGTCCAGAGACTGAAAAGGTCATCAAAGAGAGAGCTGGACTCTGCTAGAAAAACCACCCAATCCCACTGGCACCCCACCTCTCTGCCTCCCCTGCTGAACTCTTACAAGGCAGCATTCCCCAGGGACCTGTTTTTCACTCTCTTCCTATCTTCATTTTTATGCTCTTTGGGGCACCCCAACTGTGATCTTGGTTTCAGTATACTGATGAAACCCCAATCCACTTCTGCAGCCCAGACCTCTCCCACTCTTTTACCTCAAGACCCATTTGCAAGGTTTTTGCTTCCTATCCATGTGACTACAGACTTTTTTGATATAGAAGTCTGAATATCCAAGGTAGAAATGCTTCTAGCAGGGGACAAAATGGTTCCATTAAACTGAAAGGTGAGGTTGTCACCAGGCCCTTTTGATTTCTCATGCAAAAGTTCAGGGTAATAGTGTTGGTCGGGTGATTGACTCTAATTATCAGTGGGAAACAATGAGGCAGGGGGGTGCAAGGGGCATCGCCCAGTACTTGTAGAAAGACCATAGCAACCCTAAAAAGGCAACACCATGAAAGGCACAGCCTTCTCCAGGCAGAAGATTGGTTGTCCCATCAGATAAAGAGCTCTGACTAGCTGAGGTATTGTGCTTGTGAAGGGCAAATGGAACAGGGAGTAAGTAACATGACTAATACCAGCTATGCTCTTGTGATTAAATGCAGAAACAGGAATTATAGTATAGTCATGCTGTACTCCTTGCTTTGGATATATTGATCTGTTTTTTAAAAATATCCTTCTTTCTTTCATCCTTACATCCTCTTTCCCTACTATATCTATACAGGGGCATCATTTATGGTTATATTTGCAATTTGTTGCATGGATTATAGAAAAATCAAGGTGGAAACATGATGGAATTAGAAAGAGAATGGGCATTCCAGTTATCCTGGTATAATTACTGATGTGAATTTGGGTTGTCCCTTTTTGGGCAAAAGGGTAAGTTTTCATTTGTGAAGAATAATAACATCATTCTAGGTGGAAGTAGGTTTTGGTGGTGGGGGTCGTGATGGGTAAGCTTAAGTTGGAAGAAGGGTATGTGTTGATTCGGGCAATCCAGTGGTAGGCCATAGTGGACAGATATCATTCTTTTGGGCTAATTAGGGCCTTTACACCATCTTCCTTTATTTGGGACCTCCATAACTTATGTGTCTACCTTTTCCCTAGAAGCCAGTACCCCTTGCACCAGGTATATAAGTAGACTCCATTGAACAGGCATACCCAGGAAAGACTCTGTAGAAGCCTGGCATGGAATCCATTTTGGTGACTATGGTAGCACAGGCATCCAGCTTCCAGAGGCTGTGATGGTAAAGGTTCTAGGTAGTACCACCCTTAGACCTTGGGGAGAGCAGTCCCCTCTCTACATGTCTTCTTCCAGCAATGCTTCTGTACTCAGGAACAAGAACCTATAGGACCAAGGGACATGCCTACCACAGTCCCCCCACCTCCACCATACTGCAAGAACCAGGACCCCAAATTTCCTATCCAAATGGTTCCAGGCCCACTTCCAGAACCTATGGAACCGTTTCCTCCAGGTCTGTCTTTGGAGGGCAGATCGTGCTGCTATGTGTGCCCTAATGCCTGAAGAATAGCCAAGGGGTGTTTGTGGGTGGCAGGAACAGAGCTTGGACCTGTGGGCAGGTGGGTCTGAACATGAGCACAGGAGGCCTCTGGCCGTGCAGGGGGAGGCTGAGGGGAAGAGAGGGAATGGGGGCAGGGACTGACTCTCCTTGTACCATCATGCTGTGACACAGTTCTGAGCAGTTTTCAGATTCCAGATCTGAATCTGACCTTCACGGCTATTAGAAAGGTATATTTGTCAAGGTGACAGAATATGTGGAAGCTTGCATTTTTTAGAAATGCTCACAGCAGTATTTCTTGTCCCACTTACTCTATCAGATCTTTATTATCCCACCAAGAGGCAGTCAATTTCCCCTCCCTTGGAACCTGGGCAGGACTTTGTGACTGCTTTGACGAACAGAATGTGGCAGAGGTGACGACACGGGACTTCAGATGCCAGAGCCTAAAAGGTGATACAGCTCTCTGAATGTCTCTTAGAACACTTGGCCTTGGAACCCTTCCACCATTCTGTGAAGAAGCCCAAACTAGTCCACGAGGAGTGGAGAGAAACTGAAGACCCAGCCAACTACCAGCCACGTGGGTGAATAAACCTACAAATGATTCCAGTCTCCAGCCTTCAAACCTTCCAGCCGAGGCCTTAGACATTATGGGGCCAAGGCAAACCATTCAGGATATAAATTTCTAATCCACAGAATTTATGGACATAATAGATGCTTATTTTATACCACTAAGTGTGGGTGTAACTTGTTATGCAGCCATAGTAACTGGAACAAATTTGAATACATTTCATTTACTATATTGTTAGATTTATAACTTCAAAATGTTTTGATACACAGTATATGAACCTCCATTTGCATCTTTTCCCTGGGCCTTGCAAATATTAGGCACTATCTCTGTGTTTGGTGCCTAGTGTCATTAGTACACACTGTGGGGTCAGTGCCTGGCCATGGGTGTAGAAGGGTGTCCACTGACGTAGATCTAGGATGTCATAGGGACTTTATTCCTGGCTATGTGGTTTCCAGAGCATGTCCTCTGGTCATCCCAGAGATTTCACGGGCCACTAATATCCTTTGTAAATTCCTCTTCTGCCTAAATCAGTCAGAATGGTCTCTGTTGCTTGCAGCTAGAAACCCTGATTGAAATGGAAATTGGCTCCAGGTTATTTCACTTTGCTTCAGTTCAACAGACATTAATTGAGTATCTACCACATGCTGGATCTATTTTAGGCAACAATGATACAAAGATGAATAAGACAGAATCTTATTATTAGATAATAGCTAACATTCATTGAACATTTGGATTCTGCCGGACACCGTGCTAAACACTTTTCCTGCTATATATCTCAATCCTCACAACTGCTTTACATGGTAGGTACTATCATTAGTCTCATATTGGAGATGCAGAGAAGTTAAATAACTTGTCCAAGATCACACAGCTAGAAAATGGTGGAGCTGAAATTAAGGAGTAGATGGTGGACATGGGGCCATCTGACTGCAGTGACTATACTTTTAACCACTTGCTTCCAGGTGACATCTGTGTGTGGTGGGAGCTCTAGTAGAGATCCAGGAAGAGAGGTTCCTGAGCTACATTATGAGGGAGGTGGGGAACTGATCAGATAAGGGGTATGAGGAGGGCCCTCTAGTCTGTGGGTACTGCATGTGCAAAGAGCCAGAGAAATGAGCTGGCATGACTGGCATGGGCATATTGCAGTGGAGGTGGGCAGGAGTGGGGAGGAAGGCAGGGTCTAGATCCCACAGAGTCATGTGCTAAGCTGAAGAGCCTGAACATGATCCTGGAGGCTGTGAAGAGGCATAGAGGGATTTTCTGTGGATTTACCATTCAGAAATCTCTGGTAGAGCAGGAGGACAGGTTGTAGGGTGTGTGGGCTGGAAGTAGGGAGTTATGGGTGGTCTTTGCATAATCCAGGTGAGAAATAAATAGGACGTCACTGAAGCTACTGTGATGGAAAGAGGAAATGGATGGAGGGCATGGATATGAGAGACACAGAGAAGGTAGAATTTGCAGAACTTGAATGTGGATTTGAAGAGGAAAGAACTCAGAGTCTCAGGTATAGTTGACTGGGTGATGATGAAATGATGACCATTCAGTGAGATAAGAAATGCAGGGGGAAGAGAGTGAGATTGTAAGTTTAAAGCAGAGAGCTGGGCAGCCTCAAGGAGCCATGGGGTTAAGGTGGAGGTAATAACAGCTAACACTTACTGTGTGTGTGCAGTATGCAGCTTTGTGCCCAAAGCCAAACTCATAGGGACATGGCAAAGATGAAATGAGTTAATACATGTAGAATAGTGCTTCTCACAAGGTAAGTGCTCCGGAAGAATTTACTGGTATTGCTATTACGAGTCTTGTTTTTTTTTTTAAAGATATTATTTATTATTTTTAGAGAGAGGGTAAGGGGGAGAAACAGAGAGGGAGAGAAACATCAATGTACTGTTGCCTTTTACCTGTCTCCAGCTACAGACATGGCTGGAGACCTGGCCTACAACCCGGTTATGTGCCCTGGCTGGGGAATCAAACCAGTGACCTTTGGGTTCGCAGGCTGACACTTTATCTGCTGTGCTACCAGCCAGAGCACTAGCCTTGTTTTACAAAGAAACTGGGCTTAGAGAGGTGGGGTAGCTTACCCAAGGTCACACAGCCAAGAAATGGCAGTTTCTGACCCAAGGGCAGTGTCCCTGGCCTTGCACTGTGCTGTCTGCGGTCACAGAGGGAGCGGTAATCAGAGCCATGGGGTAGATGAGCTCACACTGGGGAAGTGTGAAGGGGACAAAAGCTGGGGCCCAGGGAACACTGACAAAGCTGCCCCAACAGACCTTCAGCCACTTGTGAGCCCTGAACCCCTCTAGTGCCTGCACTCTGGCATATGTACTGCTCATTCCTGGAGTGTTTTTAAACAACATGTCCCTAATATAGTCCTGGGTCCCATCTAAGAACCTCAGCTTCAGTCCCTCTGGAAGAGTTGAGATCCTGGGTCTACCTTGAGTGACCCTGGAGCACCCAGGGACCTTGTCCAGCACAGGAGTGATGCTGAGTGTCCTCTATTGAAAGTTGGGAATACACATACTACCTCATAAAAGGCTGTGGTGAAAGTTGAGATAATGATGTACCTGTGCTCCGTAAAGTGTAGGCATTCTCCTCCTCCTTCTTCTCTTCCTCCTCCTCTTCCTCTTTCTTCTTCTTCTTCTCAGCCATTGCCATTATCAGTGCTCATGTTTGAATCTCCAGGGTTTAGCACAGCATCTAGGACTTAACAAATACCTGTGGAATAAATGTCTGAATCTGAGCACCTTGGTTCCAGCTTCCCTTTGGGTAAGTCACTCAGAGCCTGTTTCCTCACCTGCAGACTGGAGGTGCTAATTCCCACCTTGCAGTGTTCAGGGATAAAATGAGGGAATAGGGGCCTGTGCCTTGAGGATTGCAGTGTGTTCTACAAATGTAGTGTGCAGCCATGCTCCGGGTGCCCTCCCTGGGGGGGGGGGGGGGGGACACAGACTAGAGAAGGCGAGTGGGAGGCTGCTTGTCTAAACTGGTGGGCAGCTCAGTTCTTTGTCGGACAAGTGGGGTGAGGTTGGCAGGGTGGCTTGGAAGACGTGGGCTCAGTGTGGATGACCACTGACTCACCAGGTCCAAGAGGGACCATTGAGGCTAATGATCTGTGGCCTCCCCCAGTGCCTGTCCCAGCTCATGTCTAATTGTTTGGCATTTGGTGGTGCTGCATCCTGGAAGCAGACTTGCCTCTGCACAGATGTGGACATATGTGGGTGTGCACATTTGGAGGAGGCTCAGCCATCTCCTAGAGTTACAGAAGTGGAAAATATGAAATCTTCCTTGAGAAGCCTCCTCTCACATGTCATAGAGACCACTGGACCACTGGAGCATTTGAGGGTCTCTCTTGATAGCTGTAAGCTGAGCGTGGTTATGTGTCTGTGTGAGTTGCTTAACAATGCTGGCAAGCCACACATGGACAAATGATGGGGCCAACGGTGATGACAAGGCCAGCCGGTGGTTATGTACCGTGGCGTACACTGATGGTGACAATGTCGCTGGTGTTGAGGGCAGGTAGATGGTCTCATGGCTGCCCCTTTCATGCATTGTAGCCATTTTTCCTGTAGGTTAGGTCTTTCCTTGAAAAGGAAGGATAATGAGGAGGTGAGGAGGAGGAGAAGGAGGAAAGAGGGGAAGAGTCCTTACCTCTCAGCAGTCAGTGTTCAACCAGGAGCCTCACCTTGACAATCCAGCTCTTACAATATCCATTTTTTTCCTCCAGGAAGTGGTTCACTTTTGCTGTGTGACTGGGGAGGCAGGTAGTAGGTGGGAGTGACTCCTTGCTTTGGCATTTTTATCTAAGTGGAGTGAAGATGCTCAGCTTGGCCATTCCTCTACATCTGTTCTCAAAGTGCTCCCACCATCCAGAGCACCCTCCCTTCAGGTTGATATCTCACCTATCCTAAAGGCTCAGCTCAAAAGTACCACCTTTATTGTGCTTCCCTGGGTCTTCCATGATAGAATTAAATTCTCTGTTCTTGGTCCTCCCAGGTTACAAAGACAAACTATAGTTTTGAGGCCAACAGATCTGATGGGCCAAAGTTATACAGTAAATTAGGTTAATGTCCTTCTTTGGTTTAGACTGTAAGTTCTTGGGGTTCAGTTTTGTGTGACCCAAAGCACCAAGACCTAGTACAGTGGTATGTTACTAAATGTTTAGCAACCTGCTTTCTGGGGGAAAGGGCTTAATTTCTTTGGTGTAACTATGCCTGCTGTGGCTGACTTTAAGCTGTCAACATGACACCACTGAAGGTGAAGTTGAGAAGAGACGTGTACAATCTGCTCTGTGAGCTGGTTCAAGTACACAATTGCTGGTTCACATCTATGCTCTACAAATGTTGGCAGTGGCTAGTGCTTGGCACATAGTAGGCCCTCAGCACAAGTTTGAATAAATGATAGAATCAATTTATGAATCAATAAATATATAAGTAAGTGAATGGATAAGAGCTGGGTGCGTGGGTAGAGTGTCTAGAGCAGCGGTGACTCATGGCTGGCTTTGGCAGGCGGAGGTGGGAGAAAAGGTTGTGTCTGTGTTGGGCTGGGACATTGATGACCAACGCCAGATCGAAGGGTCTCAGCCCTTCACCTTTATGCCACTCCCAGGCTTCCCCCAGGCCTGAGCTCACTTTCCGTCTCTCATAAATAAACTATAAGGCCACTGAATTCAGTTTTCTTGTTGGGGTCTTTCTTTCTTCAATCATGACTAAAGCCCACTAATGAGTTATTGGAAAAACCAAGCCCTGCTCCAGGCCAGAGAATCTGGGTGAGCACAGAGGGAGGTGAGGAGGTCACTAGGGCTGGGAGGGACAAGGGAGATGGAGATGTTCCTTCCACCCCTGATGGGACAGAGATTTGGGGGCCTTTGTTTGGGTCCCTGTCCCTTGGGGCCTGCAGTGCCAGATGGGGATATTTGTGGAGGCTGGATGATGAGTGCTAATGTACTAGGGTCTCTGGGGCCCACTCATGGTCATTGAGTGGGCAGTTTCAGAGACCTCGCAGAGCCTGCCCAGGGCAGCCTGGGTGACTGGACACTGGCCCAGTGTTCAACAGCCAAGGCAACGGGAGTCAATTACCATGGCAACTGCAAGGCCCTGAGGTTTATTTTCTGGGTCCCTGATCCTTCCATGACCCTGGAGACTCCCCTCAAACAAACATAACTATGGCTGATTTCTCAGCAGTCTGGCAAGTGGAGACTTGGGATCAGAATTTATTTGACTCAAAAAAATAAAACAGTATGACATTTACTGCATGTGGATGGATGTTGCTGAGTCAATTCAAACTTCAGTGCAGAGGGACCTGAGGGCCTCTGCAGGAAGGGAAGAGGCACACACAGGCCCCTGTCTGCTGGAGAGCCCAGCCAGGCAAAGCCAAACCCCAGGTCAGGTCTCCTGATGGCTTGGAGGGTTGAGGAGGCCGCAGGGAAAACGCGGGAGAAACTTTATTTTTGTAAAAAAAAATGTATTTGAAAATTCCATTTGTTTATTTCTGATTATAAAAAAATACATACTGTGTGTAGAAAATTGGGGGAAAATAGAAACATAAAGACAGAAATGCAAATCACCCATAATCCCATTGCCCATGACAATCATTAAAATGGTATTATCTGTCCTTCTCATTTTTATTTTATATATAGTTTTTTTACATAACTGAGACCACAGTAATGTTATTTATATAATTTATATTCTATCCACAGCTCAGGCCCCTGTGCTCTGCATGGTGAACAAATGAAGAATACATATACATATTTCTAAACACTCCCACAGAAACACATATGTTAATTTACACAGATAATAGAGAATGGAGCAAGGGAAAGAATACTGAACAGTAAGAAGTCCCTACTCTGCTACTAAACAGCATCGGGACCTTAAAGAACTTACTTTATCCTCTCTGTGCCTCATTTTCTTAATCTGTAAAATGGAGTTGATGAAACCTCATTTAATGGTCTCCCAGCATTTTGAGGAGTGCCAAATGTGAAAGTCCTTTATCAACTATAGTGGTATCGTTAGGCATTCAATGGAATAAAAAGAATTAGGAGTCCCAGGTTTTTAGCATTTAATTTGCTATATGGCTTTAAGCTAGTTCCTTAGTTTCTCTGGTCCTTAACTATGTACTTAGTTAAATGGAGGACTGGACTATGTCCCCTAATAATAAAACGAACAATTTGTAGCCTGCTTACTGTGGGTCAGGCACTAAGCACTTCATATGCATTTTCTCATTTAATCCCCTTAACAACTCTATGGAGTTGGCACTATTCTTATCACTATTTTATGGATGAAGAAAGTGAGGCACAGAGAGGTTAACTAAATTGCCTACAGTTGCTCAGCTACCAAGCAGTGGAGCTGGAATTAAAAATCAGGACTTCGTAGCCCTGGCTGGTGGCTCAGTGGATAGGCACTGGCCTGTGAACCCAAAGGTTGCTGGTTCAATTTCCCAGTCTAGGGCAACATAACCAGGTTGCAAGCCAGGTCTCCAGCCAGATCTGTAGCTGGAGGCAGGTGAAAAGCAACCATACATTGATGCATCTTTCCCTCTCTGCCTCCCTTCCTCTCTCTCTGGAAATAATAAAAATCTTAAAAAAAAAAAAAAAAAAAAAAAATCAGGACTTCGGAGCACTGCTGTCAAACTCCTATGATGATGGAAATATTCTATTCTATATGTACATTGTCTAATACAGTAGCCATTGGCTATTTGTGACTATTGAGCATTCAAAAACATGGCTACTGTGACAAAAACTGAATCTTAAATTTTCTTTGTTTAATCTTATATGGCTACTACCATGTCAGCTTTGGCCCCTCTTCCGTGGAGAGGCAGCACTGAGTAGTGATGAAGCATATACTCTATAGTCTGAAACCAGACTCTGATTTCAGCTTTGAAACAAACACCAACTTCACCACTTACTAGCTGTGTGACCTTGGCAATGTGACTGAACCTCTCTGGTCCTCAGTCCCCTCATCCTTAAACGGATGGCAAATCTACCTACCTTGTAGGGTGATCCGTGAGGTCAGCCCAGGGCCAGCTATGGCTCCTGAGCCCCACCACCGCCACTACGCCCTCCGGCCCGCCCGCCTCCTCCGATGGTGGATGGTGGCGTGAAGGACCCCTGCGAAGAGCCAGGGAGCCAGATAATGAATGGAGTTAATCAAAAGGAAGCAAGAGTCCCCGGAATGACAATCATGCAGAGCTAGCCTAGGACCCCTTTCTTTGTACAGCAACCTGAGGGGGTGGGGA
>PVIW01007236.1:0-75382 GCA_004026585.1 Noctilio leporinus | reverse complement strand
GAATTTTAGCATCTATGTTCATCAGAGATATTGGCCTGTAGCTTTCTTTCTTAGTTGGATCTTGCCCTGGTTTTGGGATTAGAATAATATTGGCCTCATAGAAAGAGTTTGGGAGTCTTCCCTCTTCCTGAATTTTTTGGTATAGTTTGAGGAGGATAGGAGTTAGTTCTTCTTTAAATGTTTGGTAAAATTCACCTGTATTGCCATCTGGACCAGGGCTTTTGTGCTTTGGGAGATTTTGGATGACTTCTTTAATTTCACTAGTTGTTATTGGCCTATTGAGGCTTTCTGCTTCTTCTGGGTTCAGTTTTGGTAGATTATACCTTTCCAGAAATGTGTCCATTTCATCTAGGTTGTCATATTTTTTTGTCATATAGTTGTTTGTAGTAATTTCTTACAATCTTTTGTATTTCTGAAGTATCAGTTGTGATTTTGCCTCTGTCAGTTCTGATTCTGTTTATTTGGGTCCTCTTTCTCTTTTTCTTGATGAGTCTGGATAAGGGCTTGTCAATTTTGTTTATTTTTTCAAAGAACCAGCTCCTGGACCTGTGGATTCTTCGAATTGTAGTTTGAATCTCTGAGTTATTTAGTTCTGCTCTGAGCTTGATGATTTCCTTCCTTCTACTTGCTCTGGGCTCTGTTTGTTGTTGCTCCTCTAGTTCTTGCAGCTTTGTGGTTAGGTCCTTTTTATAAACTTCTCGTAACCTTTTTTGGAAGGCCTGTATTGCTATAAATTTCCCCCTGAGCACTGCCATTGCTGTATCCCATAGGTTTTGGACTGTTGTGTGTTCATTGTCATTTGTTTCCAGGAACTTTTTGATTTCATCTTTGGTCTCATTGTTAACCTCTTCATTGCTTAAAAGCATGTTATTCAGTCTCCATGAGTTAGAGAATTTTTGTTTATTTCCCTTGAGATTGGTTTCTAGTTTCAAGCCATTGTGATCTGAGAAGATACTTTGTATGATTTCAATTTTCCTATATTTGTGAAGGCTTGTCTTGTTACATACCATGTGGTCTATCTTGGAGAATGATGCATGTGCATTTGAAAAGAATGTGTATTTTGCTTCTTTTGGGTAAAAGACTCTGTATACATCAGTTAGGTCCATTTCCTCTAGAGTGTTGTTCAATGCCACCACATCTCTTGGGATTTTTTGTTTGGAAGATCTGTCCATTGTTGATAGTGGGGTATTAAAATCCCCTACTATGAGTGTGTTGCTGTCTATGTCTTTCTTAAAGTCTTCCAAGATTTTCCTTACATATTTTAGAGCTCCTATGGGTACATATATGTTTATCAGAGTTATTTCTTCTTGATGGATTGTTCCCTTATATATTATGAAATGCCCATCCTTGACCCTTTTTATGGCCTTCATTGTAAAATCTGTTTTGTCTGAAATCAGTATTGCTACTCCAGCTTTTCTTCATGTCCATTTGCTTGATATATAGTTTTCCATCCCTTCACTCTCAATCTGTGTCGATCTTTTGTTCTGAGGTGGGTCTCTTGAAGACAGCATATATGTGGGTCATGTTGTCTTATCCATTCAGCTACCCTATGTCTTTTGATTGGTGCATTTAGTCCATTTACATTTAAGGTTATTGTTGATTGATACTTATTCGTTGCCATTTTCTCCCTTTGTGTCTGTATTCCTCTTTGGCTTTCTCTGTTTTTTCATTTTATTTATTTACTTATTTTTAAAGCAGACCCTTCAGCATTTCTTGCAATGCTGGTTTGGTAGAGATGTATTCTTTTAGTCTTTTTTTGTCTGGGAAGCTCCTTACTTCTCCTTTTATCTTGAATGAGAGCCTTGCTGGGTACAGTATTCTTGGTTACAGGCCTTTGTTTACCATTACTTGAAATACTTTTTGCCATTCCCTTTTGGCTTGAATCGTTTCTGTTGAATAATCGTTTGATAGCCTTATTGGAGCCCCTTTGTATGTTATTTGTCTTTTCTCTCTTGATGCTTTTAGGATTCTCTCTTTGTCTTTGAGATTAGCCATTTTAATAATAATATGCCTTGGTGTTGGTCTATTTGGGTTGATCTTCATTGGGACCCACTGTGTTTTCTGAACTGGATTAATGTTTTCATTCATTATGTTAGGGAAATTTTCTATCATGACTTTTTTGAACAGGTTTTCCATTCCTTGTTTCTCTTCTCTTTCTGGTATCCCTATGATATGGATGTTGTTAGGTTTCATGTTGTCCTGCAGCTCTCTTAACCCCTCTTTGGTCTTGTTCAGCCTTTTTTTTTATTCTCCTGTACTGTCTTGGAGTATTTGTCTACATTATCCTCCAACTTGCTGATCCGGTCCTCTGCTTCCTCTAGCCTACTGTTGATTCCTTCTACTGTATTCTTCAATTCAGAAATTGTATTCTTCATTTCCTCCTGGCACTTATTGATATTTTCTATGTCCTTTTTCATGCTGTTGTAGCTCTCAGTAAGTTCCTTGTAATTTCCCTGGAGTTCTTTGTAGTTCTCCTGGAATTGTTTATAGTTTTCTTTGATGTGGCTCAGCTCACTGAGCTTCTCTAGTATCATTCTTTTGAATTCCTTATCTGATATTTCAGGTGCTTCTGTTTCATTTTGTGGTCTTTCTGGGGATTCTTCCTTTCCTTTTGGTGATGGACTGATTCTTTTTTTCCCCGTTTTGTGTGTCTGCTGTTGCTTGCTTTTAATTTTTTTGATTTTTCCTTGGGTTAACCTGCTTTGCTTCCTTGCCTTAGTTGAGCACCCTTCTGTGATAGTAGATTTGTGGAGTTCAGTGCTGTATTCTCCCAGATTTTCTCCACTTGTTGTTCTTGGTATGTCTTTTATTTGGGCTGTCTGGTTGTATTCTGGACCTGTGGGCTGCTCTCCTATAGGCCTCTGCTGCCACTGGGCTGTGCTCCCTTGTGTCCAGATGCTGACCACTCCAGTTCTTCGGGACCTGAAGACATCTCACGCTCCCTGTCCTGTCCTCTAGCTGCTCTGGTACTCGAGAACACCATCAGCACTGCTCTCTACTCTGTTGCCATCTTCCCCCTCTCTCTTTCTCTCACTTGTATCTTACTTAACTTATTTTAGCAAAGTTTTATAGCATACAACAAAGAGATCTGTCATATCTTTTATCACATTCTTTATAAGTATTTTCTGTTTTTACTGCTATTATAAGTGGTATTTAACCTTTTTTCAGTTTCTGATTGTTTGTTACTGTATAGAAATGCAACCAGGATTTTAAAAGTATATTTTATTGATTAGCCTTTACAGTTGCCCCAGTTTTTTCCCTTTTCCCCCCACCACCCAGTACCTTCTTTCCCTTGAATAATTCCCCCTTTAGTTCATGTCCATGGGTCTTTGGCTATACCCTTTCCTATACTATTCTTAAGATCCCTGTATTTTTTTCCCTACAATTATGCTTTTTGATCCCTGCACCATTTCTTCATTTCTCCTTCCCTCTCAGAGCTGGTAACTCTAGAAATGATCCCTATACCTATGATTCTGTTCCTGTTCTGTTTGCTTAGTTTGTTTTGTTTTTGTTTTTATTTTTTAGATTCAGTTGTTGATAGTTGTATTTGTTGTCATTTTAATGTTCACAGTTATGATCTTTTTCTTGAATAATTCCCTTGAATATATCATATAATAAGGGTTTGGTGATGATGAACTCCTTTAGCTTTGCCTTGTTTGGGAAGCTTTAGTTACCCTTCCATTCTAAATGATGGCTTTCATGGATAGAGTAATCCTGGTTATAGGTCTGTGCTTTTCATTACTTCGAGTACTTCTTGCCAGTACCTAGTTGCCTGCAATGTTTCTTTTGAGAAACCAGCTGATAATCTTAAGGAAACTCCTTTGTAGGTAACTGTCTGTGATTCTAAGAATCTCTCTTTGGCATCTTAATGATGACATGTCTTCATGCAGTCCTCTTTGGGTTCAGCTTGTTTGGGACTCTGTGCTTCCTAGATTTGTATATCTATTTCCTTTTCCAAATTAGGGAAGACTTTTCTTATTATTTTTTTCAAATATATTTTCAATATTTTTTTCTTCCTCTTCTCCTTCTGGCACCCTTATGATTCAGATGTTGGTACATTTTAAGTTGCTCCAGAGGTTCTTAATCCTCTTCTCATTTTTTTCAATTCTTATTTCTATTCTTGGTGAATGTTTGTTTCTTCCTTTTGTTCTAAATCATTGATTTGAATCCCAGCTCGCTACCCATCGCTATTTGTTCCCTGTATATTTTCTTTTATTTCACTTTGTATTGCCTTCACTCCTTCCTTTATTTTGTGGCCAAACTGAATCATTTCTCTGAACACCCTGATCACCAATGTTTTGAACTCTGCATTAGAAAGGTTGGTTATCTCTGTTTCATATCTTATTCCACATACCCAAATATCTTCTAGGTTCCATTTACTCTGAATAATCCTCCTCAAACATGTTTTGGTTTTCAACTTGATCATGGTATTACAGCTATAAACTCCTGGAAATTTTCTCACTGCCATCTATCTGTCAAATTTATTCCATTACTTGTAATACTGTTCAAATAATAGCTACCATTTATACAACTCTTATAATACATTAGCCATTGCTCTAAAAACATTAATTTTTTCTGGTGTAGTCTAATCTTCACCACACAGTATATATGATATAATGTCATCTGTGTTTATTTTTAGAAAAAAATCAAAGTTAGTACCCCTTTTACAGCAATTAGCAAGCGAGTGTTAAACAGTGCTGTGGAAAATATGTTCTGTAAAAACACTCAGCTATCTCTGCTCAAATCTTAGTTTTTCCCCAATTTTTTTCCATGTAATCAATTCTTCCCTACTGATTTTAATTGTTCTTTATCTTTTAATACTATATTAATTTCACAATCAGCCTTGTACTTTACTATATATATCCATCACATCCTTTATCGAAACTCTAAGTTTTTTTAATGGTAAGAGGCTGGTTCTTGTTTGTGGTCACTAAGGTTTTGTCATCAAAATGGATCTTGATTCAAGTCCGAGTTTTTTTCTTTCTTCTTTTTTTTTTTTTTTTTTTAGCAGATGCTCTGTCTTGATCAAGTTATTTAAATCTTAACTTTCTTATCTGTACAAAGGTCTTAATAATAATGCCCAATTTATTAAGGTATTATAAATATTAAAAATGGTTGTGCATGTAAGGCTCTAATTATATGGTCAGGTATAATGAGTCAATGTTTAATGATTGTTATTATCAATTATAACTTTGATGACATTATTCCTCTAGTCCTGGAATACTTATTCCCTTCTAACAGCTTTCTTTCTTGTAATGGTACTACATAGGAACAGAATGATTGATCGAAATATAAGGGGGCTAAAATGAGCTCTGACATTTTTGACCTTACCAATGTCCCTCCAGATGTTGGATTTCATTCCTATAAGTGGTGATTTACAATAAATGACACATTTATGAATAGCTTTCAAGGAAGAAATTTTTTCTGATGGGAGGCAAATGATGTTCCTATTGAAATACAAAATTACTCTGCCAAGATTAATGCTGTTCCCAGAAATGCCAAGGTAATTAATAACAATTAGCAATTTAATATAATATGATGCCAACTGCTTGAATACAACAGATAATTGTGCATAGATGTATGCTTGCTGTCCTTTAGGAAATGTAATTTCATTAGGGGCCAAGTCTGTTCATAAGAATATCTGTATTATAAAGAAAAAAAAAATATGACAACTAAAGGCTAAAGAATACAAAAGCATTAATAAGAACCCTAGGAGCTAGCCTATTATAGCTCAGAGGCTCATATAATCAATCCGTTCATGATTTAGTGTTTAGCGGCCCCTTTGTGCTGTAAGCAGTAACCAAGGTATAAGAAAGCTAGACACAGGGCCCAAGCTCAGGTAAGGGGTTTGAATGCTGAGTCATGACAGCCTGGCTCTGGTAGTAGAAAGCAACTTAATAGGCATTTCTCTTGTATAAAGCCTTTAGAAATATGAATGGTACCTAGTAAAAATAAGGTATTACCAATTTAATATTCACAGTCTTTTGTTAGTGGTTTTCAAAGTATGGTCCTCCACAGCAGCAGGAGCATAATCTAATAGATTGTTATAAATTCAAATTATTGTGCTCTACCCCTGAGACATACTGAATCAGAGACCCTGAGAAATGGGTCAAGCAAATCTGCATTTTAAGCCATCTTCCAGGTGAGTTTGAAGCTCTAAAAGTAAATATCGTAACCATTATTATCATCTGAAGAAAGTCAGGGTCCGGGGAAGGGTATGTTGCTGTATAATGTAAAAAGAAAAGCCTACTTATAAATAATGCAGGCAGCTATCCAAGCATCATACCAACTAAAACACCAAATAAATCTTAAAGAGTGAAAAAAATTTCTTTTGAAAAAGCTTAACAAAATTGAATAATGAAGTAATTTAAAAACTGGTGTGATGAGATTTTCTGTTTCCTTTAAGAATAAAAGATAATATTTGAAAGGTTAAATTGCATCTTTGATGTCCAATTTGAGCTAGAGCTTCAATTTCTAAGTCAGGCAAGAAAGTTAAAAGGGTATTACCTGTTCTTTGTAGGTAATTATCTGTGAAAATTCATTTGGAAGTCTCTCCTGTGGTATTAACATACCAAAAAGTTTGGGGATAGAAAATTGGTTAGATAGCTTAACTAGGAAACAAATGTATGTGGTTTGCTCACTGCTTGAATTTCCCCTCACATGCTGAAGGCTGAGAAGTATTTGTGACCTGTGAATCTGATGGTTTGGTCAATCTTGAAGCTGTTGTTTTCTGAGTAAAACACTGACTGTGTTTGCACTCTGAAGTCTTGTCTGCATTGAATTTATGATAGTTTTATATATTGGGGAGTATGGTATTTCTCTTAAACAATAGTCAGAAAACCTGGTAACTTTTTAAACATTAACATTTAGTTATGTCCTTGAAAAAGTTACTTAGTCTCTGTGCCTCAGTTTCCACATATGAAAAATGAGATAGTGCAGAGGCTTTTTAAATTGAATGAGATCATACAGGTTAACCTTACCAAGAAAAGGACAAATTATTCTCCAAAGGCAAGACAAAGCACTCACCCTTAGGAAGAGTAATCACTTGTATAGCATCTACAACATGCTAGGAACTGTGCTAATTACATAAGTGGATGAATTTGATATTAAAATATCTTTTTATAAAGATACAGACATAATGCACATCTTACAGATGAAGAGAAGAAAATGTGGTTCAGAGAGCTGAAGTACCTTAACTAATCATGTAATCAGTGAATGTCCAAGTCTGTAGCACCAGACCTTGCAAATAACTATTAAGCTATTGTGCCAAAATTTATAAAACATGTAAATGGCATTCTATGGAAAAGATGGTAGCCATAAATATTTCAAAAGCATGGGGGTATTTCTATGGGCAAGAACATTTAATGAACATTTATTCAACTTCAAATTTGGATTGTCATATTTTTAGATACCTGGGGAATAAAAGCATTTGGAGATATTTTAGAGATAGTGGTTTCCAATTACCACTGTGGCTACGTGGGGTACTGAAACCTAAATATGGGTATGGTAGGGGCTGATATTATAAATCCAGGTTGGAGTGTTTATGGAAAGTCAATCTAACTCTGCTTGAAGGTGAGCCCTGAATTTACAGAAGCATAGCTCACCTTCCTCCAATGACAGATAAGTTTCAAATATTATCCCAGATGGAAGAAAGTCCAGCACTGATGAATACAGGCTTTGAGCTTAGATCAGACTTCAGAATGACCTCTGAATCCAGCATTTACTAAATGTAGGAACTAGGGCAAGTTACTAACCTTCTATAAGTGTCAGTATTTTTGTTTATAAAATGGAGTTGATAATAATTACTATTGTATAAAATTGTTACATGTGATATGAATTACACTACAGTGAAATTTCCTAGTCTATATTATTTGCTGTATAATAGATAGAAAATAGGAGTTAAAAAGGGGTCCAAATCCATTTCTCATTTGATTCTTTTAATGTGGTTGAACAGTCTACTATTTGCACGAACATTCTAGATGTCTTAATGGACACAAAGACTGCTGAGTCATCCATTCTCTCTGGCTTAGAACAGGCAATTCACTTTAGTCCCAAAATGTTTTGTGGTTGATTCCTAGATTCCATTGTCTATATTTAAATTATTAACTGAGTACCTTAGGCCTGGTTTACATAAGTGAAATATGATAAAATAATACTTATTCAAATGGGCTTTTAGAGGATTAGGATAATATTCAAAGAATTTAGCATCATGCTATTCACAAAATAAATGCTCTATTACAATAGCTGATATTATTTTTATTATTACTTCATGCTTTCTTCATTTTCCTCTTGTAAGGCCTAATACATATGGATACCTTTGATTAAAATTAATTAGTATTATAATCTATAATCATAGAATGAAAAAATGTTAGAGATAGAATCTTCCAAATCATATTCTGGTTTATAGATGGAAAAGTTGAGATCTAGAGATGAAGTGCTACTGGTCAGTACCCTCCCAGATAGCCAGGCACAGCGTTGGAATATTACCTAGAACCACTGAGCCCCAGAGACATTTTGACAATACATGTAATAGTGTTTTTTAAAGACTCAGTTAAGGAAGTTTTGCTCCCAATTCTTAAAATTAGACTAGTGACTCTAGGTTCTAGTGCCTAAAGGAAGAATGACTTCTATTACCTGAGGGAAAGTTTATGGCTATTCCCCAATGGAGGAACGAGAGTCATGCCAAAGATCCATAGGCTCATTAGTGGACAGCTCAGAACTCCCAGGTTCAGTACATGAAAAAATGTAATTCAATAAGAACACTGCAAAGGACTTTGAACTTAAGAAAATATCTCTACTGGCTAAGTTCCAGCAAAATGTAAAAGGAACAGAGAAGAGTCAATGGAATAAGGATCTATGATTACCAGCCTAACTTTTGTAAACAGCTACAAAAGCAGAGACCATAGTTAGGTTATAGACCCACTCCCACTCTGTCTCCACACACAATCTTCTCTCCTGCTTCCTTCATGGAGCATAGAGGTGGTAGCTAGTTGTGCAAATGGAAATCACAATAATAGTATATATAATTGGTTGGTAGGACTCTCTGTGGAAATACAAGTTTGTTTGTTTTGTTTTTTCTTATCTAAAAGAACAATAAGGGTGGATGGCAAAATAGATCTGCTGCTCCAGATTCATTCTTCATTATTCTTTGTTCCCCAATTTAATTGAACTATAATATTGCATAAGTTAATATGCCACAACCTAATGATTTGATATATGTGGATGGTAGTCTGTGGCTATGCTGGATATGCTGGATAAAGGGGTAACTCATGTTCTGAGCAAGGCAGAGCGTGGCAGTGCAAAAATTCACCATACTCAATACAGCCTATAATTTAAAACTTATTATTTCTGTAATTTTCCATTTAATATTTTCAAACCATGGATGACTATGGGCAACAGAAACTGTAAAAAGTGAAACTGCAGATGATGGGGGAACTACTATATTATTGTAAAAGATTAATAAATTTAGTTAACATCAATTACTTCACATAGTTACAAATTAGTATTTTCTTGTGATGAGAACTTTTAAGATTTAATCTCTTAGCAACTTTCAAGCATGCTATATATTATTATTAACTATAGTTCTCATATTGTATATTAAACCCACAGAACTGATCATGTAACTGCAAGTTTGTACATTTGGGTCACTCATTCAATTCCTCCACCTTCAACATCTTTTTTTTTTTTTTAAGATTTTATTTATTATTTTTCAGATAGAGGGGAAGGGAGAGAGGCAGAGAGGGAAAAAACCATCAATGTATGGTTGCCTTTCACCTGCTTCCAGCTATGGATCTGGCTGGAGACCTGGCTTGCAACCTGGTTATGTTGCCCTGGCTGGGAGTCGAACCCGTGACCTTTGGGTTTGCAGGCTGGCACCTTATCCACTGTGTCACCAACCAGGGCACCTTCAACATCTTGCTTCTGGCAAGTAACAATCTGATTTTTTTCTATGTTTTTTGTTTTTGTTTGTTTGTTTGTCTTAGGGTCTACATATAAGTAAAATCAAACTGTATTTGTGTTTGTCTGAATTATGTCATGTACCATGAGGACCTCAAGATCTATTCATGTTGTCTACAAATGGTAGAGCCTTTCTTTGTTTCCAGTAATACATTTTATTTAACTCAACACATCCAGAATATTATCATTTCAACATATAATCATTATTAATGAAATTATATCATGAAAAAAATTACTAATGAAATATTACATTCTCTTTTTCACACAAAGCCTTTGAACTCTGGTGTGTGCATGACACTTAGAGCTTATCTCAGTTCACACTAGCCTTATTTCAAGTGCTTAACAGCCTCATGTTTATAGTGTCTACTGAATGTGACAGCACAGCTCTATAATCTCTATGATTATTTTCTTAGAATAGATGAATAGTAAAGATGTTATTAGCATGGATTTGTTCTCAGGTACTTGATCAAAAATTTGGGAATGTGCAAAAAAACCCTGTTATTTTTTATGGCTAAATTATATATATGATTTATAAAATTACTACTTGAAGAATACTTAGATCACTTAGACATTTAGATATCGTGGCTCTTGTAAATAATGCTGCAATGAACATAATGGTACATATATCTCTTTGTAATAGTGATATCATTTTCTTCAGCTATATATCAGGATGTTGAATTGCTGGGTCATATGGTAATTCTATTTTTAATGTTTTGGGGAATCCCCCCTACTGTGTTTCACAGTGGCTGTATCAATTTACATTCTCACCAACAGAGCTCAAGTTTTCCTTTGTGTCTATGTCCTCACCTACACTTGTTATCTTTTTGATGATAGCCATTCTAACAGATTTGAGGTGATAGCTCATGGGTCCTCTTCACCATCTAAAGACTTCTCTTCCTTTGACTTGGTTCAGCAGTGGCAAGAGCAGAAGATCAGAAATTGGAAGGAGAGATTAGGATATCTGTATCCTCTACTCCCTTCCTGCTTGACAATAAGAAAGCAATGGCTTTACAAGGACAAAGCTGTTTTCTTCTACCTATGACCACAGTTCCTATCAGATGTTTACTCCGCCATGGCCACAGCTATCAGAGACTGCATAAACTCTTTTCTTTTCACTGTCCTTTGGTCAGTCACCCAATCGGGTGACAGTGGCTCCCTAATGTAACTAGTGTCTGGATGCCTAAACCACCTCCAATTTACTTCCTTATTTCTCTCCACATCTTTGCAAACAGTTCCACCTTTAAACATTTTTTAATTAATTTTTTAAGTGTGCCATCTGCTTCTTTCCAGAATCCTAACTAATTCAGTAGAGGTCAACTTTTAGAGAAAAATTGAGAAATCTCTCATTGCGTTAATATAAGTAGAACCAGCAGTAGAGAAGGCAAGTATGGTACAGTAGAATAGCCATGTTAAGATTTTTATTTCCTCTCAACCATTTATACTTCATTTCAACTGAATAGGATTCTACATGTATATCTATCCTCTGGCCTGACTGACATAAATTATCTATTTCCCTTTACTTGTAAAATTCCACATATGCCCACATTTAAGTTTGTTCTAGCTTCTTGATAAGGTTTACCTATTTGTGTGAGAATTTTGCAATGATGCAGTGAGGGTCCTGTCCTGAGCATATTTTGATAAACACAAGGGACATTTCAAATTCTTAACAAAGATTCAATGCCCTCTCATCTAACATAAGTTTCCCCACACTACTCAGAAATAAACGTATTCATGATAAAATAATGAAATAATTTTTGAATTATTATTCAATATTCATTATTAAAGGTGGCATTTAGAAGCTTTTAACTTGTCAACTAAAAGCATTTGCAATTCAACCGCTGATAAAAATGTCATCTTTTACATGAGAAATAAAGAAACTCTAAAATGAATCTTCTTCTGATCAGGTTTCTCTCAATTTTTCTTCAAAACATGTTTTCAGAGGTCTTTAGTTAATACCCATAAGTAAGATATAATTAATACTTCTGACTTTGACAATTTTTTTAAATATTGAAAAGGGCACCTTTATCATTTTTATGCCAAAACAACTAATTAAAACTTGTATTTTTTCTTCATAGTAAAACATAGTGATACTGAGGCAAATATTCCATCAGTAAGATTAATTTAGTGGTGTGTATTGTTAAACATTTTTTTAAAATTTTGGTGTGAATGTGTATATATATAATCTATTTGAGCCTGAAATAAACTTTGAGGGTCCCCTTCATTCTGCCTCAAAGAAATGAGAGGGACACACACCCATGAGAATATCATTTTTAAAGCTTAAGAACTGCAGGACCATCTTATTTGTTTAATTTAACAAATATCAGTTAATTACAGAGTAAAGAATAACATGGTTCCAAGAAATGGCCTTTCCTTTATACCTTAGTAGTCATTAGTGCATTTTAACTTTACATGTGTTCATGATATTCATAGTCTTTTTCTTCCTCTTTCAAAATCCCAGGGCTTTAAATTATTGCTCAAGAGTTAGAAAGCAAGATGGAGCTATTAGATTTAGCATCATATATTTTTCCTAGCAGTATACACAGCACTTTTTAAATATGTATGCAGCCTGTTTTAGGTTGTAATCTCTTTTCAGTTATTTATACCACTGATGGGCTTTAGATCTTTATTTCTGACACTATAATTTAATGCCATGACACAAGCCTCAGATTTACAGCTTCCACTGTTGGTCTGCAAGTTCCATTCCACTTCTCAGATACGGTAAAGTCAGGGGAGTTACAGAAGGGAATTTGATGAGAAAGCTTTTTTTTTTTCTTTACAATAAAATTTGCAGGCTCAGTGTTAACTTCTTTGCCTTTATAGGAGTGTTCTAACCCTAAGTTTTGAGGGCCACTTTGTAGTCCCTGATTTTCCAAAATTGACATTCCACTGTTTATCTGCCCAAGCTCACATGTCATTCATTGAAGGTTAATATGATCACATATATATTATTCATCTCTGTAAGCATCCATATTGTCATTTGCAATATGGGGGTAAAATATCTAGTTTGTGGGGTTGTTAGGAATAAATGAGTTTTGTATGTGAACAATTTACAGCAATGTTTGGCAAATATCAACGGGTAGTGTAATATAGCTTTCAAGAGTGGTTAGTGAAGTTGGAGGCTGTGTACTACACAATGTCACAGATACCCTTCTAATAGATCATGATAACAAGAGTGTCTTCTGGAATCATTCAGTGTGGTAGTGCTGCCTCTGACTCAGGTTATAAGAATTTATCCTGAAGCAAAAAAGTGCAAAAGAGATATATGAGGAAAATCGTGTGTCTCAGTATCATTTGGATAAATGAATAGGAACAATTTTTGAAAGGCAACCATACTTTGATGTTTCTCTCTCTCTCTGCCTCTCTCCCTTCCTCTCTTTCTGGAAATAATAAATAAAATCTTTTAAAAAATAAACAGGAACAATTTAAATGTTTACTAAAAGAGAACTGCTTAAACAATGGAATACATACTCTGCAGCTGTTATAAAAGAATGCAGAATAGTCTGCAGTAATATTCTATAACATGTTAAACAAAAATAAGTTGCAGAAGTGTATACACACCAATATTCAATGCTTTTATTATATATTAAGTATACAGAGAAATGATGAATCCCATTGCTAAATTACTAATCAGTGGTTATGTCTAAAGAGCAGGATCACAGAACATTTTACTTTCTAAATATATATATATATATCACTTTTCTGTAATCAAAGTATATATATATACATACATATATATACATACATATATATGTATGTATGTATGTATATGTATATATATAAGCGCTGGCTGGCCTGAGAACCCAAGGGTTGTGGGTTTGATTCCCAGTCAGGGCACATAAGCAGGTCTGTTGCTGGAGGCAGGTGAAAGACAACCATACATTGATGGTTCTGTCCCTCTCTCTAAAATTGATAAATAAAATCTTTTAAAAAAGAATATATATATATGTAATTTTATTTTATTATTGCTCAGTTACAGTTGTCCCATTTTTTCTCCATTGTTCCCTCCTGCCTTGCCCACTCCAAATCAAAAATTCCCATATCAAAAATTTCAAAAATACTTGATATATTTAATATATCTACTTATCTTAGTCTGTTAGGCTGCTATAACAAAACACCATTGATTTGGGTAGCTTCTCAACAACAGAAATGTATTCCTCACAGTTCTCGAGGCTGAGAAATTTGAGATCAAGGTGCTGGCAGATTTAGTGTCTGGTAAGGCCCTGCTTCCTAATGAATAGATGACTGTGTGCCCTTACATGGTGGAAGGGGTAAGGGGTCTTTCGGGAATATCCTTCACAAGGGCAATGATCCCATTCATGAAGGCCCCACCTTTAAGACCTAATCATCTCCAGAATTCCCCACATTCAAATACCAACATGTTGACAGTTAGAGAGACATAACATTTATTCCGTAGTATTACTGGCAATATTTATTACCTAAAAGGTAAAGTCCAGGACCTTCATAAATTGTACACTTGTCTCTCTGTCCAGCATTTTCTGCCATTTTTCATTTTCAGCAAATTCCCAAGTTATAGAGAATGTTCATAATTATAATTAATCATGTCATTGGACAACTTAAATGTTTTTGTTCATGCTTATTAGGCTACCTAGAATGCATACCTCTGTGACAGACTTTATTGCAAATGTCCATTTGTATATACATTTCCCTATCTAACTTTTGACCTACTTGAGAAAAAAGTACCTAATGGAGGAGCTAGCAAATAATGAACCCTCGATAAATGCACATTCAACTAAAATGAGCTATATTGTTATTTAGGGGTATTGAAAGGCCAATGTAAGCTCACCAAAGATCTAATCAGTATTATTTTATAAATGGAATCCTAACCAGTGTAGTACCAGGTTGAAAGAATATTAAATGCAAATCATGTTCAAGCATATAAGTGATTATTGTTAAATACATGGCATTATATTCTCATCACTTCTGACTGATAATATTATAACGATATGCCAGATACATGCAGAGATATAAATAAAAGAGCGTGAATTGTTACATTAATACAGGAATGAGTAGAGAAGTTTTTAAAATGGAACTATAAACCTCTTCAGAGAAGGCTAGGGGTAAGGAATACACTAATGGATGGAAGATTTGACAGAAATAATGTAGGAAAATAATTAGACAAAAATAATGTAGGTTTAAAAGAAGCAAATGTAAGATAGAAGATTGAATTTTAGATTGCTGGTGTAAAATAATATAGAGAATGTATTATAGGCTATTCTTGGGGATCTTTTAATTAAACTACCAGCAGAAGCTTTTTATGGCAGCACTTTATCTCTTGAAATGGATCTATTTAGATAGATGCCATATTATTTGAGGCTATTTTGATAGCTTCTAATAAAAACCAGTTTTAGATCCATTTGATAATGTATCTTTCATTTTGTTAAAAAGATACAGCCAGACCAAAAATGGAATCTCTTAATTTCATATCCAAACTTATTGTTAAGACACAATTATCCAACATAAACTAGATGCTCAGTTGCATTTATTTAACTGGACCATCGAGGTTTAATCATGATTTTTAGAACATTTCTTTCAAGAACTCAAGAACTCTTTCAAGAACATTTCTTTCAAGAACATGAAGTTTGAATTAGATGTTATTCACAGAAAAATATGGAAGGAATTCCAATTGATACTCACTGTTAAACCCAGAAAGAGGCACAGAAAACACCAGATAATTTTTCTTCGGTTGTTGTTTTGTAAACATTAATGTATCTATTCACCCATTCACTCATTCATTCATTCATCCAACCATCTATCCATTCATTCATTTACTCTCAAACTATGCTTGGTAGCTGACACATCAGTAATGTTATCTATAAACATTAAGACATAGCCCAGTCATTTAGAAGTTTACAGACTGGAAGGAAGTATGAACATTTTGATACAAGTTAGAAAGTGCTATATTAAAGTCTTGGTATATGACTTAGAACTATGGGAGCTCAAAGAAAAGCTAATTAACTTTTACTGATAAAGTCTATATAAGGTTAATATTTAAATGAAGCCTTGGAGATATATAGAAGTTTCAAAGAAAATAAAGGAGAAAAAACATATGCAAAGACTATCAAGAAACTGTTTATGATTGTAGGGAATAGAGAAAAACTAAAAATAATGAGTCTGAAGGTGTGGTAGTAGACAAAGAAAGGTACGTTGGTTCCAGAATACGCAGGCCTGAGTATAGAGTTAAGGAGTTGGACTTTATCAATATTTGGAAAGTCTTTAAGAAGGGGAAGAACTTGGTTAGATTATTGTTTAGAAAGAAGAATCTGATGTCACCGGGGTGAATGTTAGAGAGATAGAATGAAAGCAGGGAAATCAAGTAGATGGCTTCTATAAAAATTGAAATAACATATGAGTCTGAACTAACAAAAATATAGTGTTTAATTTATCTTAGTAACTAGGTTTCTTACTTTAAGAAAAAAGAATAAGGAAAGAAATAGAACCCTGTGACTGATGACATGTTTTCCTACATAGTGGCCTAATTAATTGTTTCTGAAAGATATTTAATTAAATAGTTGTAGGTATCTTTGTAAAGGATGTGGAACAACCAATTAAAATTTTCATTGTGGCCTTTCAAAATTAATTAACTATTAAATGCCACAGACTAACCTATATCACAGATATTTAGGTATAAGAGGGAAAATAATGTTTGGAATTGGGCAAATCATAGTACTAGCATATATACATATATATATATATACATATATATATATATATGTATATATATATATCATAAGGAAAACAAAAGGTCATATGAACTATACTATAAACCAGTGCTTCTAAATACATCTTTTAGAGGTGATAAAAATGTTCTATGTAATTGCTGTCTAATATGTGTTAGGGCCAGAGACCCCATGCTGCCTGCCCTGAAACCTGCCACCTGTCAGGATTTGCAAAACAGGCTGTGGTCAGTGGTCACTGTGTTCCTGGGAACTGTGGCCTGCAGCCTCTCAGGACCTGAGCCAACATCTGTGCTAAAACAAAGAGGGTATCCATACTGGTCATGTACCCAATCACAAAATTCCCTATTGTCAGAGGCAACTGAGGCATAGCTGCCACCATTCTGATGAGAACTGGTTTTTCTCCCCTTGAGCATTTCCCAGGAGCAAGGGCTATAAATCTCTTGGACTTTCTGTTCTCACAGCAACCATCCCTAACCAGAGGACATTGTCTTTTCACCTATACCCTGGACTCTGGAGCTGACCAGCAGGGTGACTCAGCCCCCTGGGGGTCTGTGCCATGCCCTTAAAAATCCCTGTACCCTTTCCCTTGCTGCTGTTGTCCGCTTGGACCCAGCCTGCCTGCTTGAACACCCTTTAATAAAGGCTTTGAATTAGTCCACCCAACTCCTCCCCTCTTCTAGTCACAAACCTAACAATATGGTCACATCTAACTGTATGAAGTTATTGAACACTTGAAATGTACATGATACAACTAAGAAACTGACTTTTTAATGTTTAAATTTTTTATTTAGTAGTAATTAATTTAAATACCAATTTAAATAATTATATATAGCTAGTGGCTACCATGCTGGAGAGTATAACCATACATCATGACAAAAGTGCAGATCCAACTAGACACTCCTGCAATTATAGCTATAAATAAGGCAGTAAGAGGCAGCAGAGGAAGAATTGGGTGAAGACAGGATGGAGTTTTATTCTCAACACAGCTGGTTTAAAAATTGTGAAACTTTGGAGACACCAGTTCACACTGCATTTTGGTGTCCTCACAACTTGCTATGTAAGTGATTGACCATTTGAGCTTTATGTTTCTACAGAAATGAAAGTGATTTGACATAGCTCAACTAAATAAGACAGCATTAAAATGCCTTTTTCCTTATTGCTTAATTCTTATTATGAAATTATTCTATTCTTATTATAAAACTGCACTAGATATGAATTTGAGATATGAATGTCAAGGATAGGCTGAGCATGTGTACATTTGGTGAACACTATTTTCAAACAAATAATTTATATATACCTTACTTTGAAATGGTCTTTTATTGTCTTCCTTTTATGGGCTGTGACCTTCTGTGATTGGCAGTCTCTGAGATGACTTCCAACAATTCCCAATTCTGCAATTCATACCCTTGCTTTGTCTTCTTCCACTTAGTAGCAGGATTGGTCTGTGTGAACATGAAGGAAGTAATGAAAAGTCACTTCTGAGATCAGAGTGTAAAAGACTGAAGCTTTCATTCCTCCATCATGGGCTGTTTCTCTCTTATTCTTAGCCTTTCGGAAAACAACGCATTGTGACATACAGACAGCTAGCCTAGAGCTAGTAAGGAAAGAACCTCCAGATAGCTGTCATGTAAGTCTTGGAAGTGACTTGCCCAACCTCAGTTCAAGCAGCAATAAGGTTATAGCAACCTTATGAGAGACCCTGAGCCAGAATCACTCCTCTAAGTTGTTCCCAAATTCCTAATCTTGTGAAACCAGGAGATAATAATTGTCTATTGTTTTGAACTCCTAAATTTGGGGTAATTTGTTACATAGTCATAAATAGCTAATATACCTTGCTTAGTATTTTTATTATTATTTTTAAGAGTTTATTTTATTATTTTCAGAGAGAGAGTAGGAGGGAGATAGGCAGAGAGGGAGAGAAACATCAATGTATAATTGCCCTTCACCTGCCTCCAGCTACAGACCTGGCTGGAGACCTGGCTTGCAGCCTGGTTATGTGCCTTGGCTGGGGAATCAAACCAGCGACCTTTGGGTTCACAGGCCAGTGCCTTATCCACTGTGCCACCAGCCAGGGCTATTTTTATTCTTTACTAATCTTTCACCACACTACTCATAAACTAAACTATGTATAATTCCTCAATTACTTTCCATTCTTTTAAGTTTCTATAATTTCTCAAATATTATTCTTTAGCGTGAACCAAACTTCCTCTTTCAAAAATGTGACTAATTTTCTCTTTCAAAATCAAGTGATATTCTTTTTTTGAGAATTCCATGATCATACACCTGAATTATTTTTTGTGTTTCCATAGTAGCAGTTGCTTATATCTGACTTAGCATTAATCATACTGTTGGGTTCATGGTTTCCCATAAAAAGGAAATTTCATGTTCTTCAGTCTATATGTATTACACTCTACACATCCAGACATGTTATCCTTTGAAAACCTTAATAAAGAAGTTTTACTCTAGGAGAAAAAATAGTCAAACTCAGAAGCAAAAAATGTAGAAAAGTGGTTGTCAGTGGCTGGAGGGTACGGAGAGTAGAGACATTGAATGTATTCAGCTATGAGATGAATACATTCCAGGGATCTGGTGTAAAGCATGGTGACTCCAGTTGCTAAAACTATATTGCAAAATAGAAACCTGCTGAGAGAGCAGAACTTAAATTTTCTTCACCACCACCCCCAAAGTGAAATATATGAGGTGATGGATGTTTGAATTAACAGATAGGAGTATCTGCAAAAATCTAGATATAGTGTGAGCAAAAGTAGGTTAAATTACCAGCCATCATCACCTCAAAGATAAATCATAAATAAGGGTATAAAATAATAATAAAAATAACAGAAGTAATACAAATAAATAATACAATAATTAACAAATAAATAATACAAGGATAAATTCTGTATTGTATATTAGTCACAGCTGTAAACATATTTTTACTCATTCCTGTGTGTGTATATATATATCTATTACCACAATGTGTAGGTTAAATATTTTACCATTTTATATGCCAGTTATACCTAAATAAAGCTGAAAAAAGTCTTCCTCTTGCTTTACCCTCAACTACAGATTTGAGGAATCTCAACTTCCCTCTGCAATTAGGAAATTTTTATGGGGAGTCTCATTTGCTGTGAAGAAAATGGTATCTGGCTATTACTGACATCTGTTATTCTCTTAGCAATCACTGGTGAACTGCTTCCTTTTATTTCCAGTGTTGATAGTAGTGTCTTTTTATTGATCAGTAGCAAGTGTTTTTAAATTGTTTCAATAGATTCTAACATCCCTTGACAGGAAAAATTATGCCAATTCCCATTTGTAATCTAACAAAATATTTTCATGAGTCTGTTTTTTCTTCAAGAACTCCAAATTACAGGTACTCAAAATCACAGAGAAGATGGGCTGGGTGAGGAGGGTTACGGAATATAGCAAATACCACACCATATTCCAGTGCTCCTTGAAGGACCCTTGCCAGGTAGGATAGCAGAGAAATATGAAGGCACATCTTTAAGCAAACATTTAAGATACACATGCTCTTCAGCACATCTATGTTGTTTTAATATGAAAATAATTTTCTCAAAATTTTCTACCATTGGATGAGATTGGGGCTTTGGGAACACAAACAATTTTTATTATATAATTTTACAGTTTTTGCACACTATCACCAAAAAGCCATCTAAAAAATATTCCCCCCCTAAATTAAAAAACAAAACAAAACACACATTACTTTTATTCTAAGCCTTTCTTCTTTGTTTTCTATTCTATAAGGATTGATTAAAAAATATATTTTATTATTTTCAGAGAGAAGGGCAGGGAGGGAGGAAGAAAGGGAGAGAAGCATCAATGTATGGTTGCCTTTCACCTGCCTCCAGTCACGGACCTGGCTGGAAACCTGGCTTGCAACCTGGTTATGTGCCCTGGCTGGGGAATTGAACCAGCAACCTTTGGGTTTGCAGGCCAGTGCCAATCCACTGAGCCACACCAGCCAGGGCTGATTTCTTTTTATGAAACTTCTTGGGCTATTTTGCTAGTTTATTTCAATATACTTCAACTTGAGACTTAATATATCAAAACCTGTATGATAGTGTAGATGCTAAAGGTTGCATCCTGAAACCAGAAATATTCAGATAAGGTGTTTTTGAGCCATCCTGGATAATGGATTTAATCACTATTATTCCTAATACATGAGATTAAATGGGAATATATATTAAAAGAGGATAATGTTGTATTTGATAAGCGAAACCTTTACCTTGGACAGAGCCTTTACTTAGTATGAGTAATAGTAGGTAAAGATGCTTAGTAGATGTTCAAATGATGCACAGTGGGTTTACATCTTTTAGATTTAATTTTGCTTCCCAAGAATAAACATAATAAAGGTGAAAATATCTACAGTACCCTGCAAATTATATCACAAGGCTTGTCAGCTTTCAGGAAGAGTTGGTACACTGCCAGTTGTTTGAAAAAGTCTCTGTTTGACTGCCTTCTTCAACAGTATATATTTCTTGTTTGTAGAAGCTGGTTGGCATTCCATCACTTCCTGGCATATCTCCTTGTTGCTATAATAATGTGATAATAATTTAACAGCACAGTGTATTAGAGAGATATAGTGACTACACCCTGTGGAAATTTTTGCAAAGGGTGCTTTCCTTCCAATCTCAAGGAGGTTTGTTAAAGTATTAAGAAAAACTACCCACGCTTCAGTAAAATATGAGGGTGACTTTTTAAATAAGTTTCAGAGGCTCTTGTCATTTCCTTCTTAGTATTGTTTATGGGAGGTGCTTAGAGTACTGGTGGAAGGATCACTGTTTTAGGTCAGGTAATGTGGGACTGAAAGAGAGCTCTGTCTCTTAGAGTCTTGTATCCTGATGTGTAATTGCAGGCTAACTGGCACCTTTTTCAAACCTCAATTTCTTATGGAAGAAGAAATATGCATTGGTAAGAAAGAAAGATATGGGTCCTCTCATTATGGAGATGCTAGTCTTATAGGCAAGATAGAAAGAGCACTACTGGAAGGGGAGCAGTTTAGACAAGAACCTAGTATAAAGGAACCATGGACATGGACAACAGGTGGGATTGACTTTGGGGGGAATTGGTGGGTGGGAAGGGGGACAAAGGGGAGCAAAAAGGGGATGGATGTAACACAACAACAATAAAATTTTTTAAAAAAGAGAACTACTAATTACTAATATGATGTGTATTAGGAACAGAGAGGATAGAATGAAATGGTGATGCTTAGTGGGGAAACTTAGTATGTAAGGGAAAATCATCCCTGAGGAAATGACAAGTAATCTCAATCCCAAACATGAACAGAAACTAAGCAAATAAGAATAAGTAGTGAATGGATAAAAATAAAACAAGTTCCCACACTCCTAGAAAATAAAACAACGAATTTTCTTACAGCCATGGTAATGAGTAGCCACCAGAAACATGTTCTAAACTTCTTTAGTCAATGATCACAACTTATCATTGAAAGAGTTCTTACAAATTGATGAAATCAGGAATAGTTCCTCACATTAAGTGGTCAGCCAGCCAGGTAAAAAAAACACTCCAATAAAAACATTTCAAATAGCCAACCAATTAAAAATATTTGCACTGAAGTATTTAAATATTTACAAGTAGGGCCCTATGAAATGTAATCAACCAATTAGGTCTAACGTGAGTCTCTGAAAATTTACCAGTCCCTGAACATTGGACATTTCTATTACCTTATATTATTTCAGTGATCTGCTCTGCTCCAAGATACTGTGCCTAAGCAGGATAGTTCTCCCTTATAAGAGAAATCAAAACATATAAGTACTTTTTATTCCCCTAAATATTGAATATTGACAGACTGTCCTTTGTCAGAAGTGAAAAATGTGGCATCTTTGGGGAGTTTGATGGCAGTATATGCAGAGAAAGTTGGCTGGGAGGTTATTCAACAAGACTGTGGAGAGCTTTGTAAGCTATGAGAGTGATTTTGAACTTTACCTTAGACCAATGGGAAGTCGCTGAAAATGTTCCATCTATGGGTGGCAGCATCATATTTCTCTTTTATAATGATAACTCTGGCTGTTTTATGGAAAATGGTATAAAAAGAGTAGATGGAGAGAGATCAAATCAGGTGTGTGGTGGTAGTTGGTGTGAGAGCTGATTATAGGTTAAACGGGTTCCTGGAAAAGGGATGAATACAAATGAAGGAATTAAAGAAATTTATAGAGGTAGAGAGCAAGGTCAATACTAACCAGATGTTTTAGGTAGTGAGTGAGAAGGAGCAGCCCTGAGTCCTGGCCTATGCCTCTAGATCATTGATGTCACTGTTCTCTGAGGTCAGGAAGCACTACAGGAAATGTAGTTTTGTAAGAACGAATATGGTACCAGTTTAGTCAAGATTTAGTTTGAAACACATGAGGAAAACGCAAAGACAGACATTTAATAGAAATGACTAAGAAGGAGATACAAATTTACAATTAGTTAGAGTATTTGTAATATGTCCTTATTTCAGCTCCAAAATTTTGTAGTCATTGATTTTTTTTTTATCTAGATAAGTGGTATTTGGAGATATACCCTAATATTTCCTAACATATTCTTCAAACATGCAGCTATGGCCATTGTCCTTCTCCTCTGCATAATCTAGCCAGTGTTCTGTGGAGGCTGTAGTCCAAATCTGAAGAGCCAACATCCCTGAGCTCTTGCTAAACCTTAAAGACTTATAGTCATGCTGTGATGCTGATCTCAGAGCTCAGGTAGCTTAAATTCATTCAAGTTAGGTTCCTAGTGGCTTCTTGCTTGATCTCATAATACTGAAAAAAAAAAAAAAAAATCACGATTTTCTATGTGGTCCAAAATAAGAAGATATTTGGGAAGTTCTGATAAACACTATTTTATTGAAAGTCTCTTTGCTCTTTAGTGTGCATTGCTAGTTGAGTCTTAAATTGGAAAGGACATGGATTCCTTGATTAAATAGAAAAGG
This sequence comes from Noctilio leporinus, assembly GCA_004026585.1. NCBI lineage: Eukaryota > Metazoa > Chordata > Mammalia > Chiroptera > Noctilionidae > Noctilio > Noctilio leporinus. The sequence continues at coordinate 51,784 of PVIW01007236.1, read as the reverse complement.
GTTTTTCTGTTTATTGGAGGGAGAAACCAAAGTAAGCAATGGAGGCCTGGGGTGAGAGGGGACTCCTGCAAGATCACAGAGCTGTGCAGTGTTGATTTGGTGTCCTTTCAAACTTCAGTGAAGTATAATTCTCCTGATGTGCATGGTCTGAAAGAATTTTTGGTAGAAATTAGGTGATGGCCTTAATTCCGTGCTAGGGCTGTCGTGGGGGAGTATGATTGATACTTGCAAACATAAGTTCTGAAGAAGAGCCAGGAGACAGTACATGTGAGAAAGTTTAAGAATGTACAGAATTTGGGAGTTTTACAGGTTTCATAATCAGAAGATGAATCTAATTGAACCTAGATCTAGGCTGTACCCATCTTCAATTTTTTAAATTTAGCTTTTAGATCTAAGTATGCCTCTCTTCCGTGGCTGAACTTCATCACCACAGTTCATTTATCCCCAAAGGATTTAACCTTTTTGTAATAACTTTTTGGTTATAATAGGGTTTCTAGCCACAAGAATCTAAGAGCAAAAGGCTTGTCTTTTCAAATTATAGAATTTTGTTATGAAAGCAAAGCTTTTGGGAGAAAAATAAAAGCTTCTCTGTCCAGCTTATCTCAAAATTCCCTTCAGAGTTCTTGTCCAGGATGACTTTTCACTTGGGTGGTAAGTGTAAATGTGTGAAAAAAAAAAATTAAGCTTTTTATCTGTCCAAGGAGAGTCTCAAAATAGTCTTCAAACATGTTTCTAGGTAGAATGAATGTTTCCTCTGAATTGCAGATAATAGGAAACTGCTAAATCTAACTTGTTTTCTAAAAAGTTATGTTAAATAAAAGATGGTTTCTATTGAAAACATGAAAACTTTTGAATTTCAGAAGAACCACAGAAAAATTTGTATCAAATAGACTTTTTAAAAATTAATACAAATTTATTTTTAATGTTTAAATACATTTCTAACAGACATTTTTATTAATTTTTGATGGATTTTATAGATTAAAATTTTAATAAAATTCTTTGTGTTGAAATGTACTAGGTTTTCTTTTTACATGTGCACATTTAGGTGAAACATCTGAAAGGAAACAGAAACAACTTAAACTGTTTCAACCATATAACCTAAGACAAAATTTGGTTCTTTTTTCCTGTACACTAACTTTTTTCAAAATTATGGTATTTTATGATTTTGAAGAAATTATCAGCAACTTTGAAACTTTGTACTGAAATACCCTTTTTAAAGTACTCAGTCTTTTTTTTTTTTTTTTTTTTTTATTGATCCCCAAGTTACCTAATGTTTGATCAACAGTATCTTGTGACAACCAAGTCACAGCGCTGGTTTTCCTCAACTCAGACTGTCTGGAGCCTTGTCCCATCAAGCAGTAATTTTGCACTTAACACCTTAATGGCCTTAACAAAAAGAGATGGGCCTGAAATGGAGATCTGCTGTGGTGGGAATAATTAAAGACCAACAGGGAAATGCATTTGATGCCAGAGTTGATTACGAAAATGAGTAAAGTTAAAGCAAACATTTTATCATCTTCAATTACTCCCTTGAGGATAATTAAGACAAATGGGTAGAAAAAGCTAGTGGAGAATTTTACTTAGTTCTCAAGGCACATGGACAACTTACAAGCAAAATAACATGAGACCAGAAATAGTTGCTAGTTCGTTCTTTCTAGTTATAATATACATTGGAATAATTTCTTTTATGAGATTATTTCTTGCCAAGTCACAGACCACATTTGCTCCCTGCTCCCTCCACAAAGCCATCTTTGATGAAAATGCCATTTACATGGAGACAACCTGGCTTCAAGTGTAGCAATTGGATTTTGAATTCACATAACCTAAAGCCCATATCTTATTAGCTAAGTGGTATTGAAACACCCATTTCACTTCTCTGAGCTTAAGTTTCTTTGTCTAAACAATAATATATCTTATAAAATTGAACTATTGACTCCACAAAATGGCTCAGATTAACAAATGGAATCATGTAAATGACAGAAAGTGAATGGTAAAACTATATAAATTTTACTTATCATTTATTGATGTTTCACTTTCATGACTTCTATATTTTATGATGATTGGTCATTCTATAATTTTCATTATAAGTTTAAAATTCAACTAGTCAATATTTACTTAAAAACTACTACATGAACCACATAGTGAAATTCTTTTGAGGATCAGTAGCTCCTTGGCCCTGTGCTGGGGTCATTTATTCAGGTACCATGTGTATTACTCATTTTTATGTACCAAATATCTGTTCCAGAATGTGGTACTTATTCAACCACCCTATAAATTGTAAACAAATATATTAAGGAATAAGAAAAATATGTCTTATTGATTGATTTCAGCTACTGTTATCTGAGTAAAGTATCTATGTTACTAAGAAGAAAACCACAATTCAGAGAGGTTAAACAATATGCCCAAGGTTAAAGAGATAACAGTTAATGATACAGTGTGTATTATATTAAATCAATATAATAAATTGTATGCTGAGATATTGCTTAAATAGTTTTGATTTGGTACTTTTTTCATTTATAGTAAGATTCTTCTAATCAATGCATAATCCAGTTAGGGAATAAAATGAAAATATATGGAAAGATTCTAGTCCTTAATTTTGTATATCTTGAGTTTACATAAAATGCTACATGTGATCAGTTGTATCTATGGATATCTCTGGCTTTGAACCAGGAGAATTTTCACATCAAAAAAAAAAAAAAATCTATGGCATTCATTAGTGTGTGACAGAGTTGCTCATGCATTTGTTTAATATATGAATAACCTGTGGCCACTTTAATAGAGAACATTGCGTGGCACATAAATTAAGGCATCACTTTTGTCTGCCTTCACACTGGTATACTGACTTATAAACACTACATACAAACACTCTTTGATCAGGATGGCTTCATGAGGATTAGATAATTTTTAAAGATGTTGAAGTTAGAATACGATATCTCTTTAATAATGCTTTCCTTCTTTTATTTAATTAATTCTCCAACACCAGTGCCTCATCACTAAACCTGCCTGTCCAGAATTCCTCACTGTTACTGTGATACCCATATCCCACCCTTGGCCTTCCCACATCATGTAGTTTAGCCCTGCTCCCTACCCTTCCCCCACCCCCCACTTTTTAAATTCCTGACAGCCTTGTCCAATATATCTAAACCTTGCTTGTGATCATGCTAATAGAGTGGATAATACAGTGGAGTTGGCCAGTGGAGCATCTTTTACCCTATTTACTTCTTGCTCTTTTATTTGCACAATAAAAGATGGATTTGAATTTAGTGATTTCTAATGTTCATTACATTTTGATATTTCTGCTTCTACTTTGAGCTTACTTTAATGTTCTTTATAACTTTTCATTTTGTATCTTGGCTAATAATTAATAACAGTAAAATTTAAAGGGTGTTTAGAAGCTTTCCATCTTTAACTTATTAGTAATCATATCTTTGAATATTTTCAGTAGTAGGAATGCTTACTCACAATTGGAACATGAAAAGTATATTTCAATTTGTTGACAACTCTGATCATTATAAGTATTTTTCATATGGAGCCAAGTATAATTCCAACTGTTGTTATACATCTACTCTACCTGCAGAAAGGCTCTTCACAGACTAGTAAAACTTGGAAGTCATGTACTCTTGGTGTTTCATTTATCCAGAACTAATAACTTCTCATGTGGATCCTATAAATCAACACACCATAGATACTGGAAGCAGTGGGATATACTGAACTAGCACATGTTTAGAGGCTGTATTTGAAATTCAGATCTAAATAATAACTGTTTGACTTAAAGTCTGCTATTTAGCATATACAAATGACCAACTTCTATGCCTGGAACATAATCACTATTATATATACTTTTTTTGTCCCAGAACACTGCTAATCACTTTCTTTGCCATGTTCTCATGGTTTTCTGTTCTTATTGTTGTTAGAGACACAATCGTACAATATTGCAATAATGATTTTCTTTTATATGAGTCTTTATGCTTGGTATGTTTTACTGAAGAACTTTGAGTGCAGAGCTCTACGATATTTATTTTTGTATCCACAGTGTGTGATACACAGAAAGCTTTTAGTATTTGATGAATAAAAGAATGTGATTCATATATCACCTCTGGCAGTAGATATTATATAGTCACCTCAGAGCAGCATAAGGAGATGCTTTTTATTCCCCAATATTTTGTATCCTTTTTCATGCAACATTGAACCCCTTTTCATTTCAAATCACTATGGCTCTTTCACATAAACTGCTGTGTGAGTTAAGAAAAAAAGTAAGTCATTGTTTCATGTGTCTTGCCATTTGGACTGTAATATTTGGTGATACACGGCATATGTCTCCCGTGAAAGTGACAGGGAAATCACAGGCTGGTTTCCTAGCAGCCTCACAGACTAGCTGCAAATGTGCATTGTGGCATAAACCTGACTTTTTTCAAACTGGCATATGCCCCTTGCTCATTCTGCTAAGCCTATTGACACTCCCCTCTCTCTCACCAATAAGCATACTTGCACACAGGTGTGCAGGCCTGTGTACACACATATGTTAAATGCCAGTTTCATTATGCAGCATTTAAAAAATCTTGTTAAGGAGCCACTTGTGTCCCATTGAATCTGATTTTAGAATTACCTTTATCTATATACAATCATGTTACTCTGATACCCTACCATCAGTAAATTTTAGCTGGTAGTTTGAGATGGAAAAAGCATTAAATCACTTGTATAGGAAATAAAAAATAATAATTGTATTGGTTCCAGACTTACTATTTACACATGAAATAACACATGAAATAGGCAATTTTACATCTTACAGTAATCCCCTACCTTTAACCTTCATCCTTTTCATTCTATCATTCACACATTCCTTCAAAGGAGTAATCCTAAAACACAAATTTAAACACATCCCTTACCTTTAAAAAAATATTTAATATTTACTTAATGTATTCAGGTTAAAGCCTAAACTACTTAGAATTAAATACAAAGCTCATCACTATTTACATACAGTCCTTCTAACCCCCAGAATACATACACGCACATCTACATTTTAATCACTTGTTCTAAAACCTGCTTATTGTCCAAAAACCCCATTGTGTTTATTCATACTCGAACTTTTCCTATGTTAATATCCTTGCTAGGAATGATTATTCTCTCTCCTTCCTCTTATCAGAAAAGAATGTAGTGATTCTTCAAGATTCATTTCAAATGTTCTCTCTTCTGTGACTATTTACTTGCCCATTTGTGTTGTACCATGCTATGTTTAGCAGTTTATTTTACTTTCTTCCAGACAGAACATGAAGGTCTCCATAATGTTGTATGCCATATCATTTTCATCTTTTCATTATAAGAATTCAGGGTTTAAGTCATACTTTGCCATTTACCAGCTGTATGGCCAGAGAAGGATCTCTTTATCCTTTTTAAATGATAGTTCCTTCATCTATAAAATATGGATAAAGATAATTACATTACTTCCTCATTAACTTATGGTGAGAATTAAACAAGGTGTAACCTAGTGGAGAGTTAGTGGTGACTGTATATAGTCAGTACCTATTAAATGAGCGACCCTGAACCAGGCAGTAAATAGTGAGCAAATTGACACAAAGCTCTAAATATGTACATTTTAGGGGATCTTTAATATTCATCTGTAGCTCCAGGACCATCTAGCCAAGGTCTTAATATGTAATAGATATTAGGGCATCATAAAAAGTGCCAGGTCATCAATGTTCTCCTCATAAGCCCACCACTTACCTGTCCTTTGCTTGGCATCAGGAAATTTCAATGGGTGTCTACAAAATTGTCTGTGCATTTGTTGACATTACATTGTCACACCTCCTGTATACATAATCCCTGTTGCATCATAGCAAACTGTTCAGGAGTTTGACCTCCTACTCCAGTGGCTGTAATTAGAATTTATGACTATCTTGCCTAAGTGACCATTTCCTAATACTCTACAATCCTGTTGATTCTGTCACCACAAGGAGTCTAATCTAAGCCTTTCAGGGCTTTATGTGTCCCTTAATTTGACTCAGATATCCTATGTGCTGACTCATTGCACTCTGCTCTCTGTAATGCATTGTCTGTTCTCAACAACTTTTTCTAGGTGCCCATTCCCTTGTCCTGAACATCTTTTTCCATATTGCTCTAAAGGAAAGCCAGTTGTTCTCTGAGGGGATGGTTTCCCATACAGCCTTTTCTAATGGCATGGCACCTGAAGGTTGAGTAAGTGCCCACTTTGATTCTCATTTCTGCTTCCTGATGTTTTTTTTTTTCTTCTGTCTTCGCAAAACTCCACAGATCCTATGAAGCAAATGTCATCAAACTATTACCAACTTCTCTCCCTTGTTGTAGTCATCTACTGCCATCCTGGTCACCTCATGGTTATCAAAGATTTTCATAGTAAACAATCAAGTACAATTCAAGAACATCTGACATGTAATTACTTCGATCTCCTTGTTTTTAATGACTTGACCTGCCTCAGCAATGCATTTGCATAGCTTTGCTCACATTCCATATCTCATTTTGATCACCACCTTCTAACTCTCCATTTCACACCAGCTATGTATACCTTCATTCCAATGCTTTTCCCACATTGTTCTAAACTTTAATGCATTGACTTGACCGCTTTTCCTATCACTCGCCTCACATCTTTACTCTCATACCTAACAAACATCACATAGTTTTGATTATATATAGTTATGAACATTACTACCCTCTTACTGTTTCTTTCTTTCCTTTTGAAGAATCTGTGTGGCAAAACTCCAACTGTTGTCATTTGCAAGTCTGTGGCTATCCAGCTCTTCCATTGAGGAGCTAAATGTTTCATTAAAATGTACTAACATTGACATGGTAGTTGAAATTTTTGACCTTATTGTGCTAGGGTATTCTAATGGTCACATTGTAGTTCTTAAATAAGTTGGTTCTCCAATTGATATCTCTTTCCACTTAAACTTCCAATACCAAACATCCTCTCTATTTTTCCTTTTTATCTAATGTTCTAGCCTTTATTTTGACTAAGAAAATAGAAGTGATATTAGGAGAACCACCATATCTCTCTAATGATGTTAGTTTCCTTCCTTTCTATTGTAAATACTGAAATACCATTGTTCTTATTTAAGGGTTACACTATTTTTCCCAGCTTTTTGACATGAAATTGACATTTAACATTGTATAAAATATCATGATTTGATATATGTGTATGTTGCAAAATGCCATAATCAAGTTACTTAACACATTGGCCATTTCACATCTCATGTATTTTTTGGTGTGGTAAGAACTTTTAAGATCTTCTCTTTTAGTACCTGTCAAATATACAATACCATGCTGTTAACTATAGTCACCATACTTTACAATACATCCCAGAACTAACTGTTTTGTAATTGGAAGTTTGTGCTTTTTGACAACTTTCATGCCTTTCTCCTGCCTTTCCCACCCTGCCCACTGGCACCATCAATCCATTCTCTATTTCTATGAGTTCAAATATTATGGATTTCACATATAAGTGAGGTTATACAGGTATGTCTTTCTCCTTTTCACTTATTTCACTCCACATGATATATTCAAAAACTGTGATTATCCTCTTTCTTTGTTCTATCAACAGATTTTCTCATTCTAATGGATCAGTCCCAGTAGCATGAAAATATTGAATAACAGCCCCAATTATGAAACATTTTCACTCTACATCTTTATTTTTTGTTGCTGTACTATTTCTCTCCCCTTTATAGAAACTATTTTTCTATTGCCTACTGAAAATAATCAAATGAATCTCCTGATACTGCTAATTTATGTCCTCTTCTCTTCAGCAATGAAATTTTAGGTTGGCTTGTAACCATCTGCTCTAGATACCACTTTTTCATAACTCTCTTTCAACCAGGTAAGCCATTTTAATTCCAGTCAAGGTAATGTCAAAGAGAATACAGATTGGTGAATCTTTTGAAAAAATTGTTCAATTGCTGGGGTCAAGGTTCTTGTTCCCTCTTTCTCTGTCCAGCTTCTTTTACTGCAGTTCAGGAATGGCATAGCAGCCAGTAGGAAATAGCCCACTTATGAACCACTTTGGCATTATAGTACCATTTCTAATCTATTTACACTAAGACTTACCTACAAAAAATAATAGCACTTATAGTTCAGTTAAACCACTATTAAATCTCCCTATGTAGCCTTACCTAAATTTGAACCATTATAATATGCAAACTTTACTTTCTTATATGCAAAATATAAATATTCCTGGATCCTGAGCATCTGACTATTATTTCTTTACTAATCTATTCAGCAGCATTAAAATGTTGAACTTTACTTCAGAGTGTCCTAGCAAAACTATTGGAATGAATGACAGACGAAAGGTATATATGATACGAGATTTTAATGATACTAAGGCTTTTTGCAAAGAGAGTAAGAAGTTGAGGTGTGGGGAGGGGAGAGAAGCAGGGATGAGGAGAGAGAGAAGGAGAAAGAGAGAGAACACTGCAACTGTGAGGTTTAAATACTGCAGGAAAAAAAAAAGCAGCGACTGAAGATTTAAATCTCAAAACAGTTTTATCCGAAATTTCCGCAAACATATTTTCATTAGCTATAAAACAGTAAACAGCTTGGGAGGTAAAAGCCAGAAATATGCACAGTGAGAACAAAATTGTCTTAAATAAATACTGGTTTGCAAAAAATGAAATTGTAGCCTATATCAGAATTATTTTTATCTTGTGGCTTCTCAAAATGCAATAAATTTCTCCTGGCAAACAATAATTTGGTTTGAGAGAAAAACAAATTCACATTTTTGTTCTAAAAAGGTCTAGTTCCAGGCTTTTAAAGATGAGTGACTATCTTTTGTTCAGATATTTATCATTAGCCATGTAATTCTGGATGTACCAGGTTACTTAGACTTTGCAGTTGTACTGAAAGAAATTTCATTAACATAATTCTTTGAAAGTTAAGCAAAGATTCTAAAGAAATAGCGGTATTAAAACATAAGTGGAAAGCTAATACAATATTTATTGTAAGTAACAAATGTTTTAATAAAATAACTTATTTTTAAGATTTTATTTATTATTTTCAGAGAGAAGGGCAGGGTGGGATGAAGAAAGGGAGAGAGACATCAATGTATGGTTGTCTTTCACCTGCCTCCAGCCAAGGAGACCTGGCTTGCAACTTGGTTACATGCCCTGACTGGGGAATTGAATCAGCAATCTTTGGATTCACAGGCCTGTACAAATTTGTTGAGCCACACCAGCCAGGGCAATAAAATAACTTCTTTTTGGAGAGAGAACTAAAGTGAAACATGCTATGCTATACTTACATTTGAATAATCATGATGCATTAGGTTTACTTTATACCTTAAAAGCCAAAAGTACTTTAATTTAATTAATCAGACATTAATAAAATGTAATGAAACAGTAAATAACATTATACCTTTTTAGACCAACATAAAATTATTATAAATATGTGTGTGTGTGTGCTCACACACTAGGGCAGAGAGCACAAGTGAATGCTTATTTTACTTACAGAAGTTAGAATGTGGACATGTATTCACCTTTATTGAACACTCTTATGCAGAAGACACTATTCTAGGAATAAAGAATACAGAACTAAAGTTATTTTACATCTTTTGTCAATGAGATTATGGATTAATAAAAATATATAGGTAAAAATAATCAATTATATTATTTTTATGTAAGGAAGGCTATATTTTCAAATAGTTTGTTCTAGATAGAATTTAAGGAAACAAAAAATAAAGGATAGTATTATTTGAAAATGGAACAAAAATGCAATTTTGTTTACTATAATTTTTTATTAAGAAAGACTAACAATTTAAATATCTAGCACAAAATATCACTTTACATAAATGAGAAAAATTATATCCCGAGATTAGAATACTCTGAACTGCTATGGAAGTATTTCCATAGTGTAATTAAGAGAAAAGCAATATAACTAATACAACTTTCTTTAAGAAAAATAGTATATATAATTATTTGATTGTATGTGTATGTATAATTCCTCTTTATATATCTAACTAAATGTGTGTGTATACACATATATGTATATACACATACATACACATGTGTGTATATATATATGAGGGAAGTAGCAATGCTATTTCCTTTATTAACATTTATGATTCAAGGAGGGACAATTGACATAATTGTCATCACCATGCTTAATTGTTTTGTTATATTTTTGCCAATCTATTTATTCCTATATGTAAATATAAACAAATTTAAATCTATATTTTTTCACAGATGGGTGATTTTAGGTTTCTAATTTTATAATGTATATACATTGTTTTAAATATTTTATAAGGTGATTTCTATTTCTAGAAGTCTAATACATCAGCTGATCTTGGAAAATAAGTAAAATATTTGGCATTTAAATATGTCTAATTATTTAAATTATTTATATATCAGCATGTTTGAAAATCTCTAAAGTTTATTAAGATGTGTACTTTAAAAGCATTGACATAATTTTCACCTTCATCTCCATAAATAACTAGATTATTTTTTTATGTCTCCTTCTAGTATTTCTTTATGTAAATATAAACAAATTGAAATTGGCATTTTTATATTTTCCCTTATTTTATTCAAAATATATCATTTCATTCTATATATACATTGTTCTGAACTTTATTTTTCTCCCTAATAAATTCTGAAGCCTTTCTGTGTTACTATATAAAATCTCCATTCTTTTTTCCAGCAACAAATTTTTATCATGTTTCATAGATTATTAAGTACTCCTGTAATCTTTTACTCTTTTAACAAACTTTTACAAAGAATAGCAGTATACATTTGTTATTTTTATGTGTGAAATTATATCTATATGATATATTCACAACAAATTAGGAATTCAAGGTCAAAGAAAACATTTGACGTATTACTGTTTTAGGGCCAGTAATACTGTCTCCAATATGATCATTAAAAAGAAGTGTATTTTAATTTAATACTATTTTCATTCATCATAAATGTAGTTTTTATAGTTAAACTGCCTAACTAAGATTATCTTATATAGACACTTCTATAAACCAGACCCATCATTATGGATTCTACCATCAGAATAATGGTTAACAGGAAGTAGATATATTATGCAGAAAAACAAATCAGAAAAATTTCCATATATTATGTAATGTTAGGTAAAAGAAAAAAATAAAATCTCTCTTGAGGTTTTCTAATCCCTAACCAGTTTTCACAAAAAGTTTCAGATAAATTTAAGATCATCCTATATAGTACAAAAAATTTCTTGGTAAATAATTGATCTAAGGTGGCTTTAAATTGCAGAAACAAAAACAAATTCTCTCTAGGAAAAGCGCTTTCAATCCTGACTTTAAAATCTTATGACAGATGAAGTTCCAAGGTATGCAAAACCCCTAAACACAGAAGGAAACCAGGCCTGTGAGTGGGAGTGAAGTGGGAAGTGTGCCCCAAAAACAAAATAGAATCTGAACTTCAAAGATTTCATATGTTACAAAATATAAAATAATTATATTTAACATGTTTAAATTAAAATAACTGTAAAAAATAATAAGGAACTAGCGGAATAAAAAGAAAAATACATATTAAAAAATGTAGTTTTTATGCACACAAAAACATACATATTCAGATAAATATATATGATTGTAATAACAGAATATATGAGTTTAAGAATAGATTAAGCTAAAAAGAAAATTGATGTACTATGTAAGTTGCTAAGAATTGAATGAATGCTAAGACAGATGGGAGCGAGAATAAGAAAGCTGGAAAAGATTTGATTTGATTTGAATTACAATGGGACAGTGGAGTAGATGGAGCTGAGGCAGTATTTGAGAAGGAAACAAGCAAGAGCTTTTCAGAAGTTTTGTAAAACGCTAATTCAAGGATCTAGAAATCTCGTAAATCTCAAGCAGGATAAATAAAAAGAAACTGACATCTACACAATCAGAGTGAAATTGCAAAATACTAAGTCAGGTTATTTACAATAGAACAGTGGTTTTGTTAACAAATGACATTTTATGAGCCACAGTGAAAAGGTCTTATTAGGGAGACACTATTCAATGAATAATAAAACATAACAATTACCATCTGGAGATTTAGTATAATAAGTGGTTCAGTAAGGATATATCACTGATAACAAAATTAAAGGCAATATTTTACAGGATGAACTAAATAGAGGCAAGAAAGAACTAGAAACCGATTTTCTAACTATAGGTCTAGTGAGCCCACTTTACACTGTCCCATACCACCTCCAAAAATATACTGAATTTTTTAATTGTTTCACTACAGTAAGGACCTTATTGAGAGATATGGGGGTTGCTGGGGGTGGGAAAGTAGAGAGGTGAAGGAGGGTACAGAGGGATAAATGGGGATAGAAGAAGACTTGGGTGATGAACTCACAATAGAGTGTACAGATGATGTGTTGTAGCATGGTGCACCTAAAACCTGTATAATTTTGTTAACCAATGTCCCTTCAGTAAATTCAATGAAAAGGAAAAGAAAATAAAATAGAATAAAAAGTTTTTGACATGCATTACATTTTCATTTCATCTTTATTGTTTTTCTTTCTTTTGTTTTTCATTTCATCTTTAAATTAAAAATGAGTTTTACAAGTATTCAGTGGCTAAAATGATGCCATCAAACTGGGAGAATCAGATAAACTTAGATGTGTCTCCATAAATGAATAACATTTTGAAAGTTAAAATTATGGCCTGGTAAAATAGTTCCACGAAATACCTTTGATTATTTTTATAAACTAGTTTATTTTCTTATAAAAAGAAACTTTTAATTTTTAATTTAAATATTTCCAATAACCTTTTAATTAGGTAAAATGTTTCATACATGGGTCAGTCAGAGTCGTGAAAATCTTGGTAACTTGAAAATACACCCTTTCCTGAATACATTTTTGTTTAGGTTTCCAGTCAGCATGAAACAAGTCGAAACTGATTAAACTTCAATCCTCTTTCCCAATTATATCTCTTACTATGTTCCAAAAATGCAGTAAAAAATTTGGTTCTGTCTTTAGACCTGACTCTGTCACTAAATTATTGTATGACCTGAGACAAGTTATGGAAATCATCTGGGCTTTAGGATTTCCATGTGTAAAGGCATTCATTTATTATGGTGCTTCACAAATGTAAAGTGTAATGTTTCTTTCTTAGCACTTAGTACAACATTATGACCAGTGAATGATTACAGAATGAAAGTTCTGTACAAAGATTCATCCATCCTAGGTAAGTTTGCCAAAAATTAACATTTTATAATCCTTCATGTGAGACATAAATTAGTTACCTAATATGTCTTTGCTATTGGGTAATAACAAAAGTAATAAATAAGAGATTCCAATATTCAGATTCTATATATGATCATGTAAAATCCATCCATAGTTCTCAAGTTATTCTTCTTAGGAAAAGTATGCTTGAGGTTCTTGCCATTAAGTAGCCAAAAGAGAAACTTTAAGATGGAGAAAATGGTTCTAAAAGCTGAAATCTGGCAAGATTAGTTAAAATTGGTTATGTAATTACTGAGTTTTAAAAATTCTTCCTATCAAGGGCTGGAATGGTATATATATATATAAAATTTTAATTATGAGATTATATCAAATACTATATAATATATTAATACAATATAATATACATTTGTGTAAATTCCTGTTTCTTTGATGCTTAAATCTGCTTTCCTAGCAAAACAACTGTTGATAGCAACATTTTCTATCTATTCTTATAGTTACTCTTTCTGGAAAATCAGAGAAAACTCAGTCCACAAGCACACTGAATAGGTTTCTCTGGCTGGTAGCACAGTAGATAGGGTGCCAGCCTGCGAACCCAAAGGTTGTTGGTTCAATTCCCCAGCCAGGGCACATAACTAGGTTGCAAGCCAGGTCGATGGCTGGAGGCAGGTGAAAGGCATCTTTGATGTCTCTCTCCCTCTCTGCCTCTCTCCCTTTCTCTGTAACTGAAAACAATAAGTAAAATCTTAAAAAATAAAATAAACTATGTGGCTAGATAACTTTCTCAAGGCAGTACTGTCTATATTACTACAGATTTCCCTTTCTGTTGATTACAATACATCCAAAATATACTTAAAATGAAAGTTTAACTTAAAAGTGAAAACTAATATTAAACATAAATTTACTAACTGTTATACTGTGTACTGATCTCTTTATATAATTATCTTAATAGCTTCCATTTTTTGAGTTAACTTACAGTTTAGGTTTGATTTCTGTGAAGCAATTTCTTAAGTCCATAGAATTAGAAAAATATAAAATATTTGTCTTTTTCAGAATTTGGTTTCTCTATAGCCCCCAAGTTAGTTAGAATTCAGGACACTACTCTTGCACAATAACTACATACCTTTAGAGCCTGGAAAACTTAATTAAACACAAATATAAAAATAAGGTTACATAAATTATGTAAAAGAATGAATGTTTATAATAGTAACATTTACTAAATAACCATTGGCAAAAAAATGTGGGTTTAGGCAATGACTATATCCATAGAGGGAGGACAATGCTAAGTTATAGTGAACAGCTAATTCATTTGAAAACTACCATATAAATTAAATTATTTCATCCTTTAATATTAAGTTGACCCATTTACACAAAATATAAGTATTTTTGTACTGTATGTTTAATATTCAAAACCTGGCCTTTAAATACAATTCTATGTATATTACACATATACACACACACTTTCCAGATACATATCCCATCTCAAATTTTGGATGGCACTCCTTACATAATAAAACCTAACAGTTTTTAAGCATTTGCAGTGGATATTTTCATATACTTCATTATTTTTTTTACTATGGCACTATCTGATTTACTATTATTGCCACTCTTCTCATTCTACACATAAAGAAACTGACATTGAGATGTGAACTCATGTGTCTTATGTTATGTAGATAGTGTGTATTAGAGCTGGAGATTGAAATATAGGAATGTTTGACTTCAGAAGTTTAATTTTCACTGATCCTGTGTGTGTATGTATGTGTGTGTGTGTGTATGTGTGTACACAAGCTTTATAAAGCTTTATTTATATCTAGTTAATTCTTCAAACGGGAGTCAAGTGTAAGTCTCTTTAGTTATTCCCTTTAGTTATTTAATACTTTATTAAAAGTCAAAATATCACAAAGTTGAAATATTAGTCCATTATTTAATTTCTTAAGTGTTCTTCATCAAATTCTACAGTGCTGCCCATCTTACCCATTTTCTTATTTGTTCGTGAAGGACGCTGTGTGGATTTCTCGTGGCCATCACAATAGTCTGCTGCCCATAAACTCTTTCTCATCATCAATATATTCAAATTGATCATTTTCAAGAAGGATTGTATTTAAATACTTGAATATAAAACTTCTTAGCTTTGTAGGATTGAATTCTATTTTAAGAGGTCTATACAATTTTGGAACCCCCTGTGTCTTAGCATTTGGGTGTATCTTGGCCTTCCTCTGCAATTCTCTGAACTATAAGAGTGTGGCACTAGTGTCTGACAGTCTAGGTTTAGAGTTCTATTTATTCACTTGCCAAATTTTAAGAGACAGGTACCTCTTATGTACTTTAAAATTGTTACCTCCTGGACTCTTTATAGCCAACCGATGTTGGAGGTATTAATAAATTCAGTTTGTGGATCAGCAGCTGAAGCTTAGGGAGTTGAGGTGTCACTACTTACGGAGAGTACACTTTCAGTCTGGGTATAGGATTAGTTCTGCCAAAACATAACATTACATTTTAATTGCCTGGCGGAAAGTAAAAACCATTTCTCCCACTTTGGATAACAGTCATAAGAAAATTTTGATACTGCTTTTGAAACTGAATCTAGATCTGCAACAGCCCAAAACAATAGGACCTTGGCACATATCTGCCTATGTCATTCTCTAGTTACTGTCAGAAGAGAAATAGCACTTTCTGAAGATAGGTATGATTTACTTCAATCCCATTGGGTTGTCATAAACATATCCAGCACTCAATTAAGAATTAGTCTCAGCAATTTTGAGAAAGAAGAACAAAGTAGAGGGATTATGATACCTGACATCAAACTACATTATAAGGCCACTGTAATCAAAACAGTATGGTACTGGCATAAAAACATACATAGATCAATGGAACAGAACAGAAAGCCGAAGTCTCTATAGTCAATTAATATTTGACAATGTGGGCAGGAACATAAAATGGAATAAAAATAGCTTCTTGAAGAGTGGTACTGGGAGATCTGGACAGGGACATGAAAAAAAATCAAACTAGGCTTCCAGCTTACACCATACACCAGAATACCTCAAGATAGATAAAGACTTAAATATGTCACAACACCATAAAAATCCTAGAGGAAAATAGTAAAATTTCAAATATCCCACACAGCTGTATTTTTGCTGACATATCTCCTAGGGCTAGAGATATAAAGGAAAGAATAAACAAATGGGCCTACGTCAAATTAAAAAGCTTCTGCATGGCTAATGAAAACATCAGCAAAGTGAAAAGGGAACCAACTGTATAGGAAAACATATGTGCCAATGATACCTTAGACAAGGGTTTAATCTCCAAAAATGTATAAAGAGCTCAAAACTCAACACCGGTAAGACAAATAATCCAATTAAAACATGGACAAAGGACTTCTTCAAGGAGGATGTACAGAGGGCCCACAGGCATATGAAAAGATGCTCAACATCGCTAGCCATCAGAGAGATGCAAATTAAAACCACAATGAGATACTACCTCACACCTATCAGAATGGCCATCATTAATAAATCAACACTTTAAAAACTAAAAATAAAACTGCCCTTCGATCCAGCAAGGTCACTGCTAGGATTATACCTGAAGTATCTTGAAACACCAATTCAGAAGAACCTATCCACCCCAATGCTCATAGCAGTGTTGTTTATAATAGCCAAGTGCTAAAAACAGCCTAACTACCCGTCAGTAAATGAGTGGATCAAAAAACTTTGGTACATTTACACAGTAGAATACTATGCAACAGAAAGAAAGAAAGAACTCCTGTCTTCCATGACAGCATGAATGGAACTGGAGAGTATTATGCGTAGTTAAATAAGCTAGGCAGTGAAAGACAAATATCATACTATCTCACCTATAACTGGAACATAATGAACAAAACAAATAAATGAGCAAAACAAATTTCTGACATGGGGAAAATGAACGGACTGATGGCATCCAGAGGGAAGCAAGGAGGGGGATAATGGAGAAAAGAAAGAGAAGGACCTAGTTATGTAACAAATATGAAGGACCCATGGACATGAACAACAGGGTGGGAGATTGTGGGTTGGGCAGGGCAGAGAGAGCAGTGGGAGAAAAATTAGGACAACTGTAATTGAACAACAATAAAATAATAGAAAAAAAATAATGATAAAAATAATAAATTGTGATCTGCAATCATGAAAGGAAATAGTCAACAGTAATAGACAAAAAGATGATCAGGATGTTGTAATGAGTAGAGGATAAAACCAACCAACCAACCAATCAAATTAAAAAACAAAAAATATTATTGCAAAATCCTAGCAAATTTAGTGGAAAACAAAGTAGATAAAGTCCATAAAAATACTGAAAAATTTTCAGAGATGTGGTTAATTTCTTCTGATGCATTGAATTTTTCATCTCTACTTTTTATATATTTTATGTTTTTACACATTATTATTTCTTAATCTTTTAAAGCATCTAGTATAGTAATAAATTACTATTGTAATGTCCTTATCTAAAAAAATGTTAACATCTGTGCTAGTTCTTAGTGAATTTTTATTGATCTTATATTGATTTCACACCACATTTATCTCCTTTGCATGCTTAATAATTTTTTTATTGAATGCTAGACTTCATGGATTTTACATTATTCATTGCCTGATATTTGTGTGTTCCTAAAAATATACTTTTCTCTCTGGGATGCAGTTATGTGACTTGGAAACAGTTTGATCCTTTCAGCAGGCCTTGCTCTTGATGGATGTTGTGAAGGACAAGGGCAGTTATTAGGCTAGGAAAGCTAGGAATAATTATCCCTTACTACATCAAGACCTTTCTGAGGACTCTACCCCATACCCTATGAACTATATGCTGTTCCTATCTGGCTAATGCCTGGCATTATTTCTTTTTTTCTTAATTGATTTACATTGTTGTGTTTATTATAGTTGTTTCATTCCCCCCCCCCATTGCCCTCCCCTGTCCCCCCTCCCCTCTCTCACAGTCAATCCCGACCTCCCTGTCCCTGTCTGCGGATCTTTCACATTGGCTCCTCATCTAAACTCTACCTCTCCTCTCACCCCTCTCTCTTCCTCCCCTCTCCCCCTTTCCCTCTGGTCACTGTCATTCTTATCTGTATGAGTACCAAGTACTCTTCTTTCTAATTATTTACAGTGGCCATTTGACATTTCTCACATGCACATGATCTGATTAGTACTTTTCTCCCTAAATGAGGGAAGCCCTGTGTAAATCTGCTAAACCCTGTCTCTGGTAGTAGGCCCTGCAAACTCCAGGCACTTTGATCTCAGCACTATGTCCTTTGTTCAGGGAGCCTTTCCAGCTCTGCCAAGGCTCCTGGGTTCTAAGAAGCCACCTGAAATTTCACTTACGACAATAAACTGGGACAACCCTAAGGCTCAGCTCGTTTGTTTCCCATGTTTGAGGGATCACCAATTTTCATGGCTTGATGTCCACTGTCATAAAACTTCTTTTTAATTCATATATTTTCTCTGACTTTTTACTTGTTTTAAGTGGAATATTAGAACCAATCTAATCCAGTTACTTTTCTTGACCAGAAGTCCATATGATTCTGTTTTTATGAAACTTATGGGTGACAAAATTAATCAATCTGATATAAATTAGGATAAGTCTGCTTATGGGCGAAGATTGACTGAAAGGACATGAGCAATTGTTATAATGATGCAGATGTTCTATTTCTTCTGTGGGTGGTAGACAAAACTCCTGGAGATGAACACTTAAGATATGTGCTTTTTATTTATTATAGAGTATACACAAACATATGCAATAAATATAGTTATATTTGATCCAACCCGAGCTTCTTCTGACCTTCAAAGGAAGAGGACAGTCTAACATTCGAGGCCAGAGAGGTATGTATTTTCTTCCCCTCCCCTGTTATCTTCACAAATACCCCACCCCTCCAAAGCAGAAACAGAAACATTTGGGCTTATTCCCATTTCAATAGAAATACTGCCTCTTTAATTTCTATAGAGACATAGTTCTTCAGATAGAACCTAATACTGTTCTAGGTTATATATATAAAAAAAACCCTCTCCTTTCAAGTTGTTCTATAAAGGCCAACTCAGTTTTGCCTGTTCTCTTTGGCATGACAGGGAAATGTGTTACTTTTCCTCCTGTGTTTCTTTTAAATATATTTAACAGTCACCTTTACAAAGTTGGTTTTTCAAATATAGTATTATCTAGCTTCCTGAATTTTATGAAACAGATTATCACATCAGTGCTAATGGTTTATAAGATTTGTTGTGATTTTTTGTTTCAGGACTACCACTATAAGTTGATTTTCTTTCATAGTTCAACAGTTAGGGTTCTATAATTTGTTATTGTGAAAGTTATGATTTGTAGCCATTTCATTTTTCAATTCATTATTTTTCCTTAAAATATTTTACATTCTGTCATTATGATAGACATCATAGTGAAGCTAGACTTTGTTTTTAGAAGATTCCTTGCTTGTTCATATGAATCTTAAACAGTAAGATATAAAAAAAACACAATTATACACATTGGCTATGGATTTGATTTCTAGAGTAATGACCAACTGATATTTGGAAAATATTTGTGTTTGGGAGCTAATATAAGTAAGATATACTTAATATCTAACTTATTTATAATATATAATATTATAGACTTATATGTTTATATATAATATATAAATATATTATATAACATATTATAAGTACTTATAATAATTATATAAGTAAGTTATATAATATAAATGTTAAAGAGAAAATAAGTTATCTAATTTGATAGCATGATACCAAAATTATGACCAAAATTTAGAGGGATAAAGCCAGTGCCTCCAGTAGGATAGATGAACACAGAACCAGACACTAGGAAATCCAAATTGCACAGCTTCTCTTTACTAAGCTCCAAGCGGAGCAAAATATACCTATCTGTAGCAGTAGAGAAAATAAGGTTGTATAGTTGAAATAATCCACCAGTGTTATTTGTGAAATATATACTACACCTGCAATTAGAGTCTTTAAGTCCCTGAAACATCAGGGGCCTCATTTTTTATATCCAAAAGATCATTTTGCAATATTTATTGAGGACATTTTAATGCACTTTGATGAAAATTTAAAAAAACATGTAGAAGTAAAATACATTATAACAAAAGTGGAAAATTTCAAGGCAAAAGAAAAAAAAATAGAAGCATACTGTTTAATGGTTCCTATTTTATATGTGAAATGTTATAATATTAGTTGAAGGCTGATTGTGTTAAGTTAAATATGTATAAAATAAACCCCAAAGCAATTACTAAAATAGTTAAATAGTTATAGGTAGTAAGCTAACAAAAAAAGGTGAAAATTATCAAAAAATAAATTTAATTAGTCCAAAATAAAGCAAAAGAAAGTAGGGAAGGCAATGAATAACAGTCATACAAAGAAATAGATGATGAACAGAAAAGATAGAAAACCAATATGGTGTTAGATTTAAATTAAACCATATAAAAAAGTCACATCTGATGCAAAAGATCTAACATCACAGATTTAAAAAGCAGAGACTTAAAAATTGTATAGAATAGCATCATGCAAATATGTAGTAGAGAATAATCAAAAATCATATATCTGGCAAAAATTATGTTACAAATATCTAAAAATATGTTTGAGCAACCCCTCCTAGATATATGAGGAATGTAAACATATTAAACTCATTGAGATATTCTGTAGTAAAACTACTTAAAACTTATTAATATCCCCCATAACACAGCATAAACTTTGGGAAAACTTGTCCTTAGAGAAGTCATCCATTGTCTTTGATTTGCTCTTTTGATGTGGAATCCATGCTGCAGGCACCCATATTCTATTAATTTATAGTGGCACCAGAAGGAACCATAGCATAATGCTACAGGTCATACTAATAAGACATATCTGCTCAAAGTCAAGAATGCCAACTAATGGTGAAATGCCTAAAGCAAACATACATTGATAAAAATCATTTCAGTTTTAGAACATGACAAGTTTCTTAAATATCAAACTAGGTTTTGCTGGAAGGCAGAACTCAAGTTTTATTAACATTTATTTTTCCCCTGGGAAATTTACTGATGCTGACAGAAATACTAAATTTTCTTTCCAGTATTATTGTTAGTAGGCAGGATAGGACATTTTTCCTAAATACAGGTTAGAACATGCTTCTCTCCTACTTGAAAACATCCATTTTTCAGCTCAGCCTTAAAAATCACACCTGTAATGTGTTCCTTACTTACCTCCTCTGTCACCAGTGCAATGAGACTCTTTATTTCAATCACTGTGAACACTTAATGTTTTCTGGGGCAATATATCTGGCTGTATCATAACTTAATATCTTTCTGTAAGATTTTCTTCTACTGTTTGGAATGTGCTTTTTCCTCTTTATTTCCCAGCTGTATTATTTTACTTCAAGCTCTAGTTCCATTCAACATTCTAGAAAAATGCCTGACATGTAGAAAGGAAAGTATAGTAAAGTGGTAAAATGCAAACTTGGTTCTTTCTTTATTGATATAACATGAGAGAAGGAAATTTGGATTCTGACTATTGCCTTCTTTATCTACTTGTGTGAACCTGGGTATGTGACTTAATTTCCTGTGCCTTGTTTTCATATTAAAAAAGAAAAAAGAAAGAAAGAAAGAAAGTGAGATATGGGAATAATGGCTACCTTAAAATATCTTTTGTGGTGGTAAAATGAGATCTGCAAATGTCACAGAAGCACAACTGTACTCTTGACTTCTTGGGTGACAGATATTACATTTATTCATTTTAGGCCTCCAAGGTTAAGTATAATATCATATTTGGCTTTTATTATTAGCTATCCATATTTCTGCCTGTATTGAACTTCATTTTGTCTGAGTTTATTTTTATTATATTTTTCAGTGATGTTAGTTATATTTTGATCAACTTCTCATATTTTAATGGTGTCATTTGTTCCACCTATTTTTTTCATTTCCTCTCAGCTTTTTCTTCTTTTTGTTTCATTTGGTTATGTTTATTATTATATTATTGTTGTTATTGAGATTTTCCTTCTACCAAGTTAGGATTTATATAACCTATTTAAAAGAAATTAATAGTTACCTTTAATCAATACTATTAGCCTTTTCATGAAAATTTGATGGTCACCTTTACTAACTTATATGATAGTATTTTAGTTCTTATATGTTCTCAATTTCCCTTCTTTCTCCCTTTCTCTACATTCCTCTGGAGACATTTTTCTTACCACCAGGGAGTATCCTTAGAAATATCTTTAGTGAAGGTAGTAAAATCTGTTGATAGTAAATTCTTTGTTTTATTTAATTTTTGCTAGTATTTATTTTTAGTACCTTTATGGGATATGGATTTCTAAGTTGCAATTATTTTATTTCAATACAATGAAAAGTTTTTCTAACAAACTTTTAAGTTGCAGTCTGCAGTTGGATTTTCAGTTATCAGATTATTTGTATGTTCCTTTCTACATAGCCTGTCTCAAAACCCTATTTCAAAGTTTTGTCTTTGATGTTCTGAAGATTTTTAAAAATATGTTTCTATGTGAATGTATTTTAATTTATCCTTCTTCAAATTCTTTATATTACTGGATTCAATTGTAATGTATTGTTAAGTATGGGAAATATTCAATGAATCATTTCTTGATATTATCACCATTCTTTCTAAAACTTCAAAGAATTATACATTAAATTCTTTTTATTGTTCATATTTTCTAAGTCCTATTAACCATTTTAATATGCCTAGTCATTTTTGAAAACATGTTATTGCTGTCTAATTATATCTTCCTTTTATTTATTCAAGTATTAAATACATTTATTTCAAACTCAAAGTATATTAATTAATGGCATTAGCAATGATTTGGTTTTTTTCCTATTTATTTTGCTAGTGATGTCTACTGTGTTTTATGATTTAAAAAAATTGTAAGCTAGCCCTGGCTGGTGTGTCACAGTGGATTGGCACTGGCCTATGAACCCAAAGGTCACTGGTTTGATTCCCAGTCAGGGCACATAACCAGGTTGCAAGCCAGGGAGGTCCATAGCTGGAAGCAGGTGAAAGGCAACCATACATTGATGTTTCTCTCCCTTTATTTCTCCCTCCCTGCCTTCTCTCTAAAAGTAATTAATAAAATATATATTTTTAATTGTAAGCTAATATCCATGGGATTTGTGTTTGGGAGTAATATGCATCTGAAGTTTCATAGATGGTCTGGGAATTTGCATTTGCTGTTTCCAGGCATGTAAGGATGTGACCACTCTGGAATCCCTTTCAATTAAACCGTGTATTGCTTTCATTCAGTCTGCACAGGTAGTGTGGATTTTAGTCAAAAACTCTGTCAGGGTATATTAATGGTTAAATTTGTTTGAAGGATTTTTTTTTCTCACTCTACAGAGTCAACTTCTTAACAGGCATTAAAAAAAATAGTTTCCTTATATTATTTTGAAATGGCTAACCATTAGATTACAGCCCTAAAGGGTCTAAAACGCTCTTGCTTTAATGAATCTATTATTCTGTGACTTAAATTTGATCATGTCTAAGGATTATAAATTCCTTTCTGGTCCAATAAATCTTAGTACATGCCCTGTGTCATTCCACTTACCTTATTAACCTTCATGGCAATGGGTGATTTTGTCTCTCCCAACTTTTTAAAACTATCCTTAAGTATCTGTTTTTGTGTAGGATTTTTTATTTGTTGGTATTTAGAAAGTAAAGACACACTTAAGACAATATTTTGTTTTAATAAGGTTATATCAGATAATTCATATTAAAACCATGTTACTGCCTTGGCCATTGTGTCTCAGTTGGTTGGAGTATCATCTGTCTCAGACAGAAAAATTTCAGGGTTCCATTCCCAGTCAGGCCACAAACTCATGTTGCAGGTTTGATCCCTGGTCAGAATGAATACAAGAAGGCAACCTATACATGTTTCTATTTCACATCCTATCTCTCTCTTTCTCTCACCCTCTCTCTCTCTGCCCTCCCTCTTAATCTCTCTAAAAAGCAATGAAAAGCAGGTAAGAATAATACATTTTTTTAAAAGTTACATTACCAAGCTCTGGCTGGTGTGGCTGAGTTGATAGGCATCAGCCTGCGAACCCAAAGGTCTCTGGTTCAATTCCCCAGTCAGGGTACATAACCAGGTTGCAAACCAGGGCTTCAGCAAGGTTCTAAGCTGGTGGCAGATGAAAGACAATCCTACACTGATGCTTCCCTCCCTTTCTTCCTCCCTCCCTGCCCTTCTCTCTAAAAATAATTAATAAAATCTTAAAAAATAATAAGAATTAAATAAATAAAATACCATTGAAAAAATTACATTACCATTCTTTTATTTATTTTATTCTTTCTGAATTTTAGATAAACCATGTATGGTTTTTAAGTTATTTTTATTTTTAATATATTTTACTGATAATCCTATTACAGTTGTTCCAATCTTTCCCCTTTACCCCTCTTCACCCAGTAGCCCCATTCTCTTTAGCAATCTCCTCTTCCTTAGTTTGCGAGAAATAAAGAAAATCTACAGGGAACCAAGAGTGGAGGGGATGGATCCAAGAATCAAATTAATGATTTGGAACACAAGGAAGGAAAAAACATTCAATCAGAACAACAGGGAGAAAAATGAATTTGAAAAGAAGAAGAAAAGCTTAGAAACTTCTGGGACATCTTTAAATGTGCCAACATCTGAATCCTAAAAGTACCAAAAAGAGAAAATGAAGAGCAAGAAATTGAATATGTATGTGAAAAAACAATGAAAGAAAACTTCTCTAAGTTGGCAAAGGAAATAGACATACAAGTCCAGGAAGCACAGAGCCCCAAATAAGATGGAACTATCCTTTTATATTTGAGGATAGAATGTATCTCAATTTTTTTTGTAGAATCTATGGATGAAGCAAGCTGAAAACTGGGGAATGTTTCAACTTTTATAATAACCAATTTTCTGAAAGAGAAACTAAGTCATCCATAGTCCCCCAAACCATGTTATTTTTTCCTTTGTAAAAAATTATTTTATTATTAGACCAAATAATGTTTATTGTATTTACTATCTTCAAATGAAATAAGGCATGTATAGGACAAGATAAGTTAATATCAACAGTAAAATACTGTCTTAAACAACTTCATACATATATAAAGCTTAAATTAAGCTTCTTAGCAAATGAAGGTGGAAGATTTGAAAATGACCACAGTAATTTATTGCTTTTTTGTGTTCTGAAAACATGGAACCTGGACTCTTTTGTGGCATGCTTTTCTCTGTAGATTTCTTGAGCCTAAGCCTCAAGACATTTTGAAAGTTCTGCATTTCCTTGTCTTAAAATTTTACTACAATAGAAACAGCTCAAAGTTTCTGTTAGATGGTGAGACACTTGGTCTAATCACCACTATTATTAGTGCCAGCAGCCAGATAGCCAACTATGCTATGTATAAATGAAAATTATGTTTCAGTACCAACCAATTTCCTCCAATTCACATACATATAAGCTGGTAGCTATACCTCTCCTTATGTTAGCCTGGGTTCTATAGAAAACATCATCTATTTAGTCTTTCACGCATTAACCCTGTATCCTGCAACCTTGCTGTATATAGCTTATTTGTTCCAGATTGTCAATCCTTTGAGACTTACTACAGAGAAGATTTTGTCATCTATGAACAAAGATACTTTTGTTTCTTGTTTATCAATCTGTATGCCTCATATTCCTCTTGCCCCTTTTTTGGTCTTATGTGGTGTTTAAAAAATAAGTGATGACAGTGGACATTATTGAATTATTCTTGGTCTGAGTTGGAAAGCTTTTAGTTTCTCACCAGTAAGTATGTGGTAAGCTATAGGTTTCTTGTAGATATTCTTTATCAAGTTGAAAAGCCCCCTCTTCCTAATTTACTGAGAAATTTTATTATTAATGGTATTAGATTTGTTAAATGTTGTTTCTATGTCTATTAATATAATCATGTAATTTTTCTTTTTTAGCTTGTTAATGTAATAGATTACATTTATTCATTTTGGAATGTTGAACCAGTCTTGTATATCCAGCATAAATGTCACTCAATCATGATACGTGATTAATTTTATCCATCGTCGGATATGATTTACTATTATTTTATTGAGAATTATGTCATCTCTATTCATGATTGGTTTGTAGTGTTCTTTGTGTGGTTTTTGTATTAGGGTGACATTGATCTAATAAAATGGGCTAGGGAGTATTTCCTTTGTCTTTATATTCTGAAAGAGATTGTAGAAAACAAATACAATTTATTCCTGAAATGATTGGTGGTGTAATTCATCAGTAAACCAATATGGACCTGATGCTTACTGTTTTGGGGAGATGAATGCAATTTATTTAACAGATATAGGCCTATTTATATTGTATTTTTTTCCTTGTGTTAGTTTTGGCAACTTATGTCTTTCAAAAAATTGATCCATTTCTCCAGGCTATTAAATTTATAGGCATAATCATTTTTATCATTCTTTTAATGTCCATGGAATCTGTTGTGATGTTCCCTTTTCATTTCTAATGTGTCCTCTCTTTGTTTTTTTTATTGATCTTTAAAAATGTTTTAACAACCCTAGCTTTTGGTCTTATTGATTTTTTCCTATAAATTTCCTCTCTTATAACTTCCATTTCTACTCTAATTCTTATTATTTCCTTCCTTCTGTTTCTTTTGGATTTGATTTACGTTTCTTTTTCTAGTTCCCTATACTGAAAATTTAGCTTATTGATTTTGGACCTTTTTAATATATGTATTCAATGTTATACTTTCCCTTCTAAATACTAATTTAGCTAAATCCCAGACATATTGAGGTGTATTTTTCATTTTCATTTTTATTTGGTTAAATTTCAAGATTTATTCTGTTGATTTTTTTTTTTGACCCATATGTTATTTGAAGTTTGTTGTTTAAACTACAAAGTGAAAGAGTGTGAAGGAGAAAATGCTACAAGAGGATGTTTGCTTCCATTTGGTAGAATCCAGGAAACATCTTGGAAAAAGGACAACTATTCTAGATATTGATGAATACATGCAATTTGAATAGTAAGAGAAGTGTGGAAAATGCATATCTTATGGACCAAATATTTCAGCTTTTTTTATGTATGTGAGTTTGGGGAAAACTTACTATTATTTTCTCTACTCACACTCAAAACACTTCTGATGATAATGCACTTTTCACACCAAGTAAGTCTGACACTAACTTTATGAAGTTAGCAGAGACCCCATAGGTTAAATGCTCAATCTCACAAGACTGCTCCCGCTTTGGTTGCCAATTATAAGTAGTAGGTTCTTAAGTTACCCACAACTTATGTCCAACTTGACTCCAAATTGGAGGTTTCCATAACCTCTTCCTCAGGTTCAATAATTTGCTGGATAACCTTACAGGATACAGAAAAAGAGTTTACTTACTCCTGTCAACTTAATACACAAGATATTTTAAAGGATACAAATGAACAGCCTCATGAAGAGATCCATAGGAAAGGTCGGCAAGGGTCTCAAGTCCAAGGGTTTCTATGTCTATGGATTTGGGGCATACCAACCTCCTGGCACATGATGATGTTCACCAACATGGAAGCTCTCTGATCCCCATACTTTTGGGATTTTTATGGAGGCCTCATCACATAGAAATAATTGATTATTAATTCTACTTCAATTCCTCTTCTCTTTCTGCAGATTGGAGAGTAAGTCTGACATTTCCAAGTTTCTAACATGGCTTAGACTTTCTAGTGACCAGCCTGCATTCAAGAGCCTACCAAGAACCATCAACTCATTAGAAAAATAAATGCTTTTACCACCCAGGGAATCCCAAAATACTTAGGACCTCTGTGTCAGACACTCCCATCATTCAGGAAATTACAAGAATTTTAGGAGCTCTGTGACAGACACTAGAGCCAAAGAACAAATATTGGTAGGGAGCCAAAGGTAGACAAATAAACATATATATTTCTTATTATCTCACAACATAGTATTCATAAAGTGACCTTAAAATGAATTTGAGAGAAATATTAAAATTTTAAGATAATAACAAATGTCTTCTTAAAAATAGTTGTTTCACATATATTTCCTATTTTTTAATGTGCTTTTTGGCTTCTGTAGGACATTAAAATATAATAAATTATTCTCCCAGGCATGAGAGAATATTAAATGCAATATAGAGATAGAGAAATTCCTTTTATTTATAATGGTCCACTGTTGATCATCTTAGATTCAGCCTACTTCAACTTTTAGAGATTCAACATGGCTTACCAATGGACTTAGAAAGCTATGCATAATTTATTCAATTACTCTGGCTACCTACTGGTTGATATTATACATAACTGAAATGACTCAAGGCGCTGAATTTTTTCAGGCTGTAATTTTTAAAGAAGTCTTTAAGAGAAAAGCACAACAACTAATCAGCCACTCATTCATCTTTTAATATAACAGAACTAATGAAAAATTGTAAAATCCTCAGAGACTGTAATTTTGGCTGAAGATCTTTTTCATATGTCTTAAATATTTGTCCCTGGCAATCTCTCTAACATTTCAATTCATAGACTACAGGGGGAAAGTACCCTGCCAAAATAATAATTAAACCATACGGTGAAATGTTAACATTAGTTAAAATAAGAGTTCAATAATAATAGATAATATTTGGATATTGATTTTACCTATTATTCTATTATAAAGCATCTGTGGCTTTGTTTCCACATTCATATATATACATATATATATATATATACATATGTGTATATATATATATATGTATATATATGTATATATATATAAAGTAAATGTTAATATCTTTAGTTTCAAAATAGGGAAATTAAAGCCTAGTAGAACTAATTAGAAGGCCAAGTCTACATGCAATGTTAGGGTCTATTTGTAAGTAAAGTGATACAAATAAAAACCCAGATTTGGGTTCTCTATAGAGGAGTAATTTTGAATTCTGAGTCTCCTACTTGTAATTGTGTGACTTTAATCAGTTTTCTTAACCTTTCTATATTTAATTACCATACCTATAAAAGGGGAAATATTGAATATAGTCTGTTGTTTTCTGCCAACGTTCATTATTATTCAGTTGTCATTGTTGAGTATAGATTTACTAAAAGTAGGATATGTGCTCTCTGCATAGGTGTTTAAATAGAGGGGATGAATATAAAAAACTATTAATAAGCCTAAAGGGAGTAAAGACTCTGGCATGAACAAGAAGGACCCATGAGAATCACTGTTAAAAAATAGAAGTCACAACAACAGTTGGACTAAGCAGGTACGAAGATCTGATAGTAAATGGCATCCCTTGTTTCCTGAAAGATAAATCTTTTGCATAGTCCTACCAATTTTGAAGAGTTAACTCAGCACACTTATAAAACTCAATCAATGCAAGTATCAACTTAAAAAAAAAAAAAACCTCTGAGACAGTTGTAGAATCAAAAGTATATGAGTTATTTTGCATCCTTGTGTACTAGTTCTGTGGAATGAATAACCTGAATGCAGTCTTGGTAAAATAGTTAGAACTCTCATACATATATCTTCTGAAACTTGGAGGGGGTTTATGTATTAAATACTTGTGACTAACTGTTCACCTTTTCATCCAAAAATAGTTTTCAAATGTCTACTCTAGGTCAGGGACTTGCAAGGCAGTTTTCTGTTTGAAAATATTTTTAATTCACTTTCATTTAATTTTACATTTCTGTCAAAATTAAAGAAACAAAACCAAAAAAGCACAAATTACATATGAATGACTCAGTGAGTTTTCATAAAGAAAACAAACCCATATATTGAGCACCCAACCAAAGAAGTAGAAAATCACCAGCACCCAGAAGTCATATTTTCATCCATTTCAGCCATTTACCCCCTGTCCCTTCTCATGGGTGTTTGCCATTCAGTGTTGAGTCATGAAAAAACCTGCTTTGTCAGATAAAATGTTTTCAAATATTTTCTTCACTATGATTTTCCTGGTGGTTCTATCATTTGCAGTTTTTAGATTATAGAATAAGAGAAAAACGTCTGGGAGATGCTGAGGCTTTAGTTGGTTTCTTGAACCATCAAGCCAAAACGGAGAAGAGGCAGGTGGGCTGAGCACAGGAAGAGGCCAATCTGGGGATCAGGGGTGGTGGTGGTAGTGGTGAGGGGTATCTTAATTCGCTTTCAGAGAGGAATGAACAGAAAATAATGAAATCTTGGACACTAGAGATCTGGAAGTGCTGTCCAGGAGAGCGTGCCATTGTTGGAGCTAAATCAGGTGCAGGGTCTGTGACTTAGTAATAGATGTGACGTTAATTGGACAGCCTGACTTCCTACTCTTCTTGATGAGACATTCGATTGCCATTTACTTTGCTTCCGCTCTGAACAAGATGCAGTCTTTGCTCTCCAGTACCATATGGTCCAGATCTAAAAAGAGTTGATCATTTTAATGTAATTAGGAATGATTTCCTATAGAGGTCTGGATTTAGCAAAAAGAGGGAGGGGGTTTAGGCAGCATCAGCTTCAGAAAAGAATAGATCAGGTTAACTGTTGTAACAGATAAGGATATTCAGAGTTAAGGATCATTTTTCTTAAAAGTGCAGCCCAGGCCCTCTGTCAGGTTGCTCAGTTGGTTAGAGAATCATCCTGTACACCAGAAGGCTGCAGGTTTGATCCTTGTTCAGGGCACATACCTAGGTGGCAGATCAGGTTCAATTCTATCAATTCTAGTTGGGTGTGTATGAGTGGCAACTAGTAGATCTCTCTCTCATCCACCTCCCCGATCTCGTTCTCTCTCTCTCTCTCTCTCTCTCTCTCTCTCTCTCTCTCTCTCTCTCTCTCTCCTCTCTCTCTCTCTCTCTCTCTCCCCCTCCCTCCCTCCCTCCCTCCTGCTTGCTTTCTCTAAAATGTATGTCTTTGAGTGAAAGTTAAAAAGAAGTGTAGTTCCAGGAACCATTGGTTATAGAGTGCTTAGACCTTGCAAACCCACCTTGATACAGGAATCGCAAACAGAGATGCTGCCAGGATAATGTGGCTTCATATCTTGCTGAGTGGACTTTTAATACAGTATCAATACAAACAAGTGTCCTGGTGTTTTTGTCCAGTCTGTGTGATCACAGTTAAAAAACTGGAACGTATTGGACTAGAGTTTCAGAACAAAGTGGGTAAAGATGTTGCAACTTGCTTTGCTGAATTTTTAGAGCACTGATGTATAACTATAATTTCCTTTTGCCAGGTTGGCAATAGATCTATATTTGTATACTCTTAATGTGAGAAGATGCTCTGGGGAGTTCTTGACTGTCATTACAATGGCCTTCCCAAGTGATGGGTCATAGCTCATGCTAGCTTTATAAAGATCTCAGAGTTAGGGAGAGAAATGAGTTTATTTAGGGAAGCCTCCATTGTCCTGATAAAGTCTGACCTGATAGCCTGATGGTGAGAAACCATAGCACCCCTCTGGAGAGACCTAATTCCCCTGATTAAAATAATTGGATGACTTCCCAATACTTTGTAATAAAAATAAAACATCTTATCTTGAATTACAAATTTCTTCATGACCTAATCTCTGTTTATCTCTTCTGCCTTATTTAAAACCAATTTCACTCTAATCTGCATGCTCTAATCACAATAAGCTATTTTAATTTTTTATGTTTTAAAATTTTTTAATTAAATTTATCCTAGTGACATTAGTTAACAAAATTATATCAGTTTCAAGTATACAATTCTATAATACATTATCTTCATATTGGTGTGCTTACCCTCCAAAGTGAAATCTTCTATCACCATATAATTGACCCAATTTACTTGTTACAGCCTTGCCCCACTCTCCCTTTGGAACCACCATACTGTTGTGTGTATTCATGAATTGTTGTTTGTTTGTTTCAGTGTGGTGTACCCCCGATGAATGAATTCATTTTGTTCTTAACTTTTTCTGTCTGACTTATATTTGGCTTAGTGTGATATTCTCAAGATCCGCCCATGTTCTCTCAAGTGACAGTGTTTCATCTTTTCTTACGGATGAGTAGTATTCCATTGTACATATGTACCACATCTTCTGAAGAACTCACATAGTAAACTGTTTTAATTTTTCACACTGAATCATGGTCTCTCCTATCTGTCTTTGTATTTACCTTCCCTCTTTGCCATTTCCGCTTTTGCCATCTTCATCTTGCTCACTGCTGTTCTTTTATTCAAATCTAACCTTAGCATCATCTCTTCCAAATAACATAAAAGAGCTGAGTGTCTCTTCTGCAGGTCCACAGCCCTACCTCATCAGTTCTTTTATAACACCAGTCATTTGAGAGAAATTTAGATTATTTATATACATGACTTCAGTTTTCCAACTAGTTGAAGCCAGAAACCTTAGTTTTTCTTTTTCTTTTCTTTTTTTCTTTTTTTAGATTATTTATTATTTATAGAGAGGGGAAGGGAGAGAGGCAGTGAGGGAGAGAGACATCAATGTATGGTTGCCTTTCACTTGCCTCCAGCTACAGAGCTGGCTGGAGACCTGGCTTGCAACCTGATTATGTGCCCTGGCTGGGGAGTTGAACCAGCAACCTTTGGATTCACAGGTTGGCACCTTATCCATTGTGCCACCAGCCAGGGCAGAAACCTTAGTTTTCTAACCAATAAATCTTCAGCTCCTAGGACCATAGCTGGCTCAGAACAGATGCTCAATAAATAGTGAAATATTTGAAGAGATGACTAAATTAATTGAGGAATATAACCCAGAAAAATATCCTGTTTCAAGCAACTGTCATTTTCTTGCTATCGTAGTTGCTTCACCCACTCCCTGCAAAGGGACTCACCCTCTTCATAACCACCTGTTGATTCCCATAGGCATATGCAAATCATTTTACAGAATTGGTACATTATCGATGAGGTTTATTTTAACATGTTTTTCTGATTTTGTAATTTCAATTCGTTTCACCTAGAAATATGACATATCTATTGTTCAAAAATCACCATTTTTTATATTTTAGTTGAAATGTTGCTGCTGCTCTTCCCTACTCCTTACATTTCTTCAGACTTTATAATTAGTAAAATGTATGCATAAGGAAAAATACTTTTATAGAAAGTATAGGATAGGCAAATAATAAATATTTGTTAATTCCAAATAACTTCTCACTACATTTTTTCCTTTAAACATACTTGGTTTTATTAATGAGAAGCTTAACTAAATGATTTGGAAGTATCTTTGCCACAGTATAAATTTAAGCCTGAAATTTATTTCTACTAAATGTTAAAAGGGAAAACGATAAAAAAGTAGAAGTGATGGAATTATAATGACTTTTTTTTGTCCTTTTGTTATATTTTTGTATAATGGGCAAGGGATTTTCTTTACAAATGAATAGAAAAAGTAAAGTGCTCTGGATTTCATTATAGACAGCTCAAACTTCCTTCGAGCTGTGTGTTTGCGAGCCTTCTCTCCCTCTGGAGACTGCTCTTTAGAATTGGCAGCTGAGAAATCAATCGAATGGGGACTGTGACTTTCTGTCTGTCTCCTCTGTTCTGCTCTTGGCACGTGAAAGAAAGTCATTTATTCTCTTGTGACTCTTCTGCCAGCACATGATGAAGGCTTTGTAAAGTGTCATTTAAGTGGGATATCCATCACTTACATTCTTGTTCCTTTGCTTGCCCAAGACTCTCACACTCCAGTACCTGGGATGTAAGCAAAGATAATGTGTTTGATTTTCATACCGACCTTGGCTGTCTTAGAGGCTGGCTCACTCCATGGGGGTTCTTTCCAGACCAGATGGCCTTCCACTGACCTCACCTGCTACAGCTCATGGTGTCTGATTTTGCAGTCCTTTCTTCAAGATTGAAACAGAATCCACTCATGCTTCCTTTCCTCCTTTCCCCTGGCCATATTGTGACAATAAAATGAGTGATGACATTTTCTCAATTTCAATGACATCTTCATAAAGGATCTTTGTGCAATAATATATTTAGTAGGTTTATTATTATACAAAGAACTCAGACTTTGAAACTGAAAGTTTTAGGGATTTGCAACCTGTTTCTACCATTTATTTGCTTCATATCTAAGGATAGTTATTTAAATTTTTATGTTCTTATTTATAAAATGGGGATAATGTTTACTTCATAGCCTTGATATGAATATTTGTTTGTTGGCTTGCTTATTTATTTATTTTGCAAGCATTTAAATGCCAGATACTCTTCAGGAAATACAGTACAGAATGAATCAGACCATGTTCCTTTGTTGAATAACTTTTGTTCATATTGATTAGTTGGATAAAATAATTATGAATATTCTACAATATTAGATGCATCACATTGTGTGTGTCAAGTTACTGTCACACAGTAGGTCTCAATAAATAGCATTTAAAAAAATATTTCTATTACAATTACAGGCATTAATATTTTAATAAATTTATTACAAAATTTCTTTTCATTAAAGAAATTTGATGGTTTTGTCCTTTGTCAGCTTGGCTGTTCTAAACTTCAGTCCCTATATATAATTCCTTCTCTAGGATGTTGCCCATTAGAGCTAGCTATAGGAACATCTCTCAAGAGAGCTGGAAGATGGAAAGTAGGCAGCAACCATTTTGTAGCAAACATGGATTTTCTTCTGTTATTCAATCAAAGACTAACTATGACTGCTGTCAAGGGATCTGCAGATGTAACTCAAGCCCTTCATGAATGTACTTTATGTTAATCACAAGGGAGACTATTTGGGGTAGACCTGATGTAATCATTGGTAGTCCTTTAAAAGAGAACTTATTTAGACCTTCCCTGATCTCTTAGATACTAAGCAGTAACTGGATCCTCCTTGCTGACCTTCCGTGGTGAGCAGCAAGTTGCAGCTCAAGCTGGTGGTTGGTTCCAGCTGGTTGATGAGCTACCCCTCTTTGTGTCTGTCCTAAGGACTTTAGGCTTTAAGTATAGGACTTCAAATATCTTTAATAGAGTTGGCTTACTCCACACATAGATTTTACTGGTTTTACTTACGTGGTTAAACTACGATTAGTAATATTTGCTGATTTAAAAAAATGTGTTAAATGTTTAAATGGCAGATAGAAATTATCATTGTAAATATTTAAATTCATCTGTCTTCACTAAAGCTATAACATGTATTTTTCCATTATAATCTTTCTGGAAAAAAAAAATTTAGTTCCTATATCATCATTGTTATGTGAATGTATTAAAGGTAATTATTCTATTTGATTGCTGTAAATAACATTTTGAACATCTTTGTGCATAAAACCAATTTTGTATTGGTATTTATGGGTAGAGTCCCAGAGGTGGAATTGTTAGGGTAAATAGCATGTGCATGTTGTGGCTATCAATAGATAACAATTTTTGAAAAGACTGTAACCTTTATATTCCCAACAATCATGCATAAATGGAAATGGATCTTTACCTAAAGCAATTATATGCCTACCCAGTTAAGCTATGTATCTTAAACTATCAGAACTAGCAAAGAGCATAGAGTGGAGTTCTGCAAATTTCATTCCTATTACAAAATTTGTGAAAGTCTTATAAAATTTTCTGTTAGAATGCTTTCCTTGCCTTGGTGTGCTGTTTGGTATCCATTACTTTTCTTATCTTTTTATATGTGTCATAGAGTTCTTCACTTAATTTTTACTTTGCTGTAGTAAGAGAAAATTATTTTAAGTTATTTTGCTATAATAGCTTAAAATTCATACTACAAGTATAGGATCTTTCTCAGTAAGTTATATCCTACTCCTATCATAAATTTTCCACCTAAAAATGTTCTGCTTCTCCATCGAGCACTTGGAAAAATATTACTACACCTTTTCTTCCTGTCTCTTCTACTTCATTCACACACATTTCTTGGAACTCTAAGGAAGCATGAATGGTCTCTACTATTAAGTTAATTAAAATGTAGATGCAGAAGTAAATAAACAAATATAATTAAAGTTTTGAAAGTACAATGATCAAAAAAGTCAGTGCAACTATAGAGAATTATGAGTGATTGCAAAATAAATCTATCTTGCCATTTCAAAGTTTAACGAATTTTTGAAAATTAACAAATATTATTATATCAGAGTTTAATCATATGAGTAAAATCAGTAAAATATATGCAGTCAGATCTTACTTATGGAAGGTGGCCAGGGAAAGTTTTCTGTGGAGGAAACCTTTAAAAAAGAAATTGAAAGCTAAGAGAGACTATTTATGGAATTTACTGGAAGAGGAATGTGTCTCTACCAGAAAGAAAATGCAAGCTTCTGAAATTACCTGTTTGAGGGACTGAAAGTGGGTCAGTAAGAAATACAAAGAGGCTTAGAGAGAGACTGGAGAGATCACAAGAGAGGTGGAATGGAAGAAACCATTGGATTTGTTTTTGAGTACAATAGAAAAACAGAGAAGGCATTTTGTTTAACAAGTGACTAATGAGTAATTTTTAAAAGCTGATATTTATTGATATCTACTTGCTAAGCACTTTACACTTATCATTGTAGTTAATTCTCAAGACCATCTAAAAAGTGATATTATTATCGATCTAATTTTGTGCATGAGTAATTGTAGGTGAAGGCAACTGAGTAATTCACATAAAGTCACAAAGCTACTAAGGGACAAAGCTATGATTTAAACCACTGCTCTTCCCACTAGTCCACACTCTCAGTTTTGTGAAACTAATTACAGTGTTTGGGCAGTAAATATCTGTTGAATAAATTATTTTAATTTTATAGATTTTTTTCTCTAGCTCTTTCTCTCTCTCTATTTTTCTCTTACCTATCACTCTCCCAGATTTCTCATTCCTTGTAATTAGGTCTTGGTTTTCATGTCTAGCTTTTAAGTAATTAACATGGTAATTCTGCTACATTTAAACTAAAAAAAGGAAACAAAAGTCCTTTAGAGTTATTGAGAGCTTTAGTTTGGTCCTGGCCTAGTGACTTACTTAGTTGGAGTATCATTCCATGCACTGAAAGGTTGCAGATTCGATTCCTGGTCAGGGCACATTCTTAGGTTGAAGGTCTCTCTGACTGGGCACAGGTAAGCATTTGTGTTTAATTATCATCAGGTTGCAATACAAATAAATGGGCAAATTCTCCTTTTAAATGTTCATTAAGGTTTTGAAGTAAGTCTTTTATGAGATTTATGCCAAGATATCCTTAGTTGGACATTCTCTGCTTAATATCCAGAATAAAGTTTCAATAAAACTGTCTGGCATAAATTTATTACATATTAAAATGCAAAGTTCCACACTAAAACATTGCATTTTAATATCTGAAAATATTCTAAACATTTTTAATTATTTGCTTTATAGTTGGCATAAAGAGGCAATTCTTGTCCTTTTTTTACATTTAGTTAGACTTTTTTTTTTTTTTAACCATGTCACTCAAAAGAAACTTACCAAAATCTGAACCCTGTGGTAAGAGCGAGGTATACCTTGAAACTTAGGAGAAGTGCCTCGTTCTTCAAAGCTACCATTAGGAAAAGAGCTGAAACACAATCACTGCAGAAACCTTTTAGCACATGTTTCTAGTACCGGGCACTGTGAAGCTCAGAGGAGGGAGTAAAGGGTTCATCAAGATGTTGAGCTTTGAGCTGAGTTTGAAGATGGGCTCTTCAAACTAATGAACAGAGCAAAAAGGAAAGTCAAAATAAAAGGAACAGCATAAGCCATGAAGAACGAAGACTTATTCATGCAATTGGTAGCATTTCTTTTGAAATATGAAGTGAAACTCAGCAAACATCAAAGAAACAATACCAACTTGAAGCTTTATCCATGCAAAGGAGTTTGGCATTGAACATTCAGAAAACAGGGATCATTTTAAGAAGCGTTAAGAAGGAGATAAACTGCAATTTGTATTTTAAGATTATTAAGTTGCAGTCCTATAAAGCATTTTATTGACAATATTTTACCCAATGTATTCTTCCTGGGAAGAATATACCTTATGCTCATCCTCTCAGAATCTAATTTATACATTTATTTAGATGCTCTACAACCATTTATATACTATGCACAGTATAATTGTTCAAAATCGACCTCAAGTCCCTCAATCTCTTGGTTTCCTGGGCAAGTAGTACCTCGAATTTGAGGCTCCCTCACTTCTAGAAGGAGAAGTTATGTTGAATTCAGTGCCCTATAGCTACCAGATTTACAGATGCTTGGCAGCTATTATTCCCAGAGCACTCCTATAGCAACTGACATTTAAACTCAGAAAGGCCAAAACCAGTGGGCAGCTGGGGGAGTATTGAGAAGAACTGCTTGGATAATTTAAAGTCTAGACCAGGTCTGGTAAATATGAGTAAAATAAAAGATGGGTAAATCATTTTAGGCAGAAATGACACATTTGTCGAGGCAATAAGAAGCATGACAAATTGATGTGATTTGAAAGTAGGTTGCAGATTAAAATATGGTTATTTTTCCTTTATAATGAATTTGCTAGGTTCTGGTTAACACAATGACATAGGTTGAAGGTACACAATTCCATACACATCATCTATGTACTGTATTGTGTATTCACCACCTCAAATCAAGTCATCTCCCATCAGGTA
Source organism: Noctilio leporinus (assembly GCA_004026585.1). Lineage (NCBI taxonomy): Eukaryota > Metazoa > Chordata > Mammalia > Chiroptera > Noctilionidae > Noctilio > Noctilio leporinus. The sequence goes on along the minus strand of PVIW01007236.1, from coordinate 13,292 downwards.
GAAAACATTGTTAAGGCACTAAAAAATAATTTAAACTTATGCCTACTAATATTAATATTTATATAATTCTTTGAAATCTGCTTCATTGGAGATACTTCTTTTAGTAGGTTTAAATACATTGGATAGCCAAGCTACATAAATAAATTTTACATATTCATCCAAATTGATCACTTTAGTTTATTAATATGTTTTTGTATTTTGATTCAGGTATTTCTTGAGTGTCTATTATATTTTATATTCTGTGAAGATTAAAAGATAAATCAGACTAGGCCCTTTTCCTCAAGGGGCTCAAGGTTTGTTCAAATAAAACAAGAAGTTTCTAAATAAATATTTTAAAATTATTATCATAATTAAAGCAAGGAAGGCATGAAAAATAAGAATGGACAAGACCTTATGGAAAATAAGAGGAAAAATGATCTATATGGAATATTTGCATGGAGGGTTTATAGAAGAAGTAACTTTTAAGCCAGGTGAGTAAGAACTTCAAATTAGATTATAGAAAGGAATGACGTTCTAGTTAAAGATAATATTTTAGATGTGTGTCAGAGATAATTTTAATAATTGAGACTTGCTAGATTCAACCTATAGTCTCTCTATTTTTCTTTCTCTTTTTATTTTAATTTTTGTTATTTTTTAAACTGTACCATGATGTTAAAGATGTAGGGAGTACTAAAGCTTGGCAAAAAATAGTATGAGTGGGAGATGGAGGCTGATGATTTGAATCTTTGCCTTTTCTTAAAAAGATTTTATTTATTATTTTTAGAGAGAGGGGAAGGGAGAGAGCCAGTGAGGGAGAGAGACATCAATGTGTGGTTACCTTTCACCTGCCTTCAGCTATGGACCTGGCTGGAGACCTGGCTTGCAAACTGGTTATGTGCCCTGACTGGGGAATCAAACCAGCGACCTTTGGGTTCACAGGCCAGGGCATTATCCAGCCTGCCACCAGCCAGGGCTGAATTTTTGCCTTTTTTTGATCGAGTTGATTAGCCAAGTGTGCCTGTTTCTGAGATTCAATTTTCTTAGTTGTAAAATAAAGCTCGTGGTGACACCTATTTTTGTAGGGTTGTGAAGATTAGGAGATATGGGCTGATATGAAGCCCAAAATATAGTGCTCAATATTAACTCTTTTCAGTGTACCTATTGTACATATTCTTGGCTTGCCCCAGTTTCTTAACAACAAACCAATTGTATATATATTTTTTGTATTACTATTAATACAACTTTTAACTGGGCAGAAAAGGGTCCAAAGACAAAATTCCAGGCTAAATCACCAGAAAATCCATTCTAGAGGACATATTATCAAGTTAAAACTTACTTTAATTACTCAGTTTCTAATAAGATTAATCATTCTAGATTCTGCTAAAAGTCTGTCTTTATCTCTCTGTAGGATGGTCAAAAGAGGCTCTTTCCATTGTCTTGTTGATGTCCAGCTACTCTGTGATTCTCCTGTTAACTGCCTGGCTTTGGGAAGAGGATTTTGCCACTTTTGCAAATCATGGTATGAAGCCATTTAGAAATACGTTGTTTTTGTTAATGCCTTCTCTTCTAATTGTGGTATTCTTTGCTGCTCACAGTTCCAAAATGCTAGTGCGTGCAAATCAGATTCCTTTCAAAATATGCAGAAGAACCAGAATTTTGGGTCCCATTTCAAAGGAAAAACTAGTTAATATCTATTACATCAACTCTTTTTTAGCAAAGTCACGTTTCATTATTATCCTTATGTCTTTGAATGTCTTCTAACTCAAACTATTTTGGTTTAATCATTCTAATTTGTTTTGGAAGGTACCATTTTTACCTGTAATGTAAAAGTAATTTTTATTTACATTTATGGCCCATACCACAACAAAAATACCAAACATTATGCCACAGAATGTTAGTAGGTAATATTTAATAAATAAAAATTGGTTGTCTTTTCAACTAATTTCTTTTTCTTTTTTGTTATAAAATTAAATGAAGGCTATATATTTTTATATATTTTTAAAAGATAAATTGACTTTACTCTCTCTCTTTTTCCCCACAAAAATCATCAAGATTACATTAGTATTTCATACAATAGGGTTTGGCACTGAAGACTCACAGAAAAATGTACAGATGAATTATTCACATCTGTGAGGAAAGCCAATTGAAGAAATAAACATTAAAATGATTTTCAATCCACAACTATTCAAGAGAGGCAGACTCATCAAGTATTAGGGAAAGATAGAATACCAGGAAATAAATGGCTCAATTGATTTAAGAAATTTTGAGAAAAGGTATGAAGTCTATCCTAAAGTCCCATTAAATGCATTTTATATCTAAGATGGTAAAATTACATATTTTATTACCATTTTGACTGTTATTATTGAATTAAATTTCTCAGGGGCTAAAATCATTCTCTGATTAAAATCCAGAAAAAAATTAAAGATACATTAACTTTGGGAGAGCTGAGCTATAATTTAACATGTTATCTTTATGGTATTCTCATGTCAGGGAACTAATGCCCCAAGAGTCAGAACAATATCTAAAATCACCCCAAATATCAATAAATTACCTATGAATAATTAAGAACCTGACTTTAAAAGTACACAACATAACCTTCCTTCTCAGAAGGAAGTGACTAGCTGAGTGTAACAGAAAGTATGTTAAAAATTGACAGGCCTGAGCTTTATTTAATCCTGCTTGTGCCCTTGATCCCTGGATAAATTACTAAATCTCACTAACCCTGACTCAACAACCTCACTGAAAAATGGGTTTTCTGATATTGAGTTAGATGTGAGCAACCTAGGACTTTCTTGGGGTGTAGCAGTCACACAATCAATGTTAGTTTCTTTCATATTTTTTTCCTACTTCTCAGGAACATGGTAATAGCTCAACTTCACAAGTAGGATCACATTTCCACTTAATATCCTCAGTCCCAGGAGTTAAAATGTATAAATACATCTTGATATATGGAGGGGGAGGGAAAAAGCTGTGTATTCAGGTTTTTAAATTTGCTGTGTCAGAGTGTAATGAGCTTACTCAAGAAAACACTGTTTAAATTATGAAATAGTGTGCACATGGCAGCTATTGTTTCATGATGATGGTGGTAGGACAAAGTGATGATTGCTTAGTTAGACTAATTGCTAAATATTTTGTGACTTATTTACATTGTAAGTACTAATAACACATAGGAAGAAAGAGGAAGAGAGAGACGGTTACATAGAGAAAAATCCATATGCAAATGATAAAATGAATGCAGGGAAAAGTCTTCAAGATAAGTATAATAGTAGTATTTTTTTATATTGAGATAAAACATACAAAATGCTGTTACCAATGCCTTACACATAATAACTGTTTAGTAAACACTACATGTTACTTTCAGCATCTGTGTTGTTGTTGTGATGATGATTAGACCAGAGAAGGCACAGTTATGTGGATGTTTATATGTATATAGAAGGCAGAACAAGAGAAAGAAAGGAGGAAGGAGAGAGAATGAAGTAGGAACCAGGAAGGAGGCCATTCACCACTGAATGAAAATAAAGCAAAACTTTTCAGAAGAAAGACATAAGAGAAAAAGCAGCTCATAAGGACTTGTGGTAAAGATCAAGTTTTGTCACACTCACACACAACACATAGTTGCATATTCTAATTATTAAGGTCTTTTACATTTTGTTTTTTTAAAGATTTTATTCATTATTTTTAGAGAGAAGGGCAGGGAGGGAGGAATAAAGGGAGAGAAACATTAATGTATGGTTGCCTTTCACCTGCCTCCAGCTACACCCCTGGCTTTCAACCTGGTTATGAGCCCTGATTGGGGATCAAACCAATGACCTTTGGGTTCGCTGGCGGGCACCTATCCATTGAGCCCACCAACCAGGGCTTGATTATCAGGGTCTTTTGATTTAATTTTTGCAATTGATAAACAAGATTTGTAAAATACATTTCCTCATTTGGTTCTTCAAACAGATATGAAAATAGGGCTGAAAGGCTATCCTCAATCTACAGATGAGGAAACTCAGAGTCGGGGTGGGAAGTGTTTTTAAGTTTGCTTAGTTAGTAAATGGTAGATCCTAGACCCAAACTGACTCTTGACATTAAACCTTCACATTACTGTCCATGGTGCCATGTTTCCAAATTGCATAGATGGAAAATGCACAGAGGCAACCAGAAAACAGTTTCCCAGGTGAAAACAATAGGCTTGATCTTCTCATAAACTGAAAGGAAATTGATATTCTACGTAAAAATTATACCTGCAGAAACTATCTGTAATTCTTGGTTTATTCAGAAGGTAACCATTGATCTGATATTTATAAATTCTACTATAGTAAAAGCATATTATTCTCAAGTTATCACTTTTGGTTTCAATTTCTAATTAACAAAATTTAATTAGTTTTGGTAGAAAACGTGGGGTCATTAATTATAAGACTAGTGTCCAGGAAAGAAAAGGTTGCACATGATTTATTTTAATTTCTACTGAAGTCAACCAAAATAATCAACTATAAGTGTGTAGGTATTTGTACATGTCATTGTCTGTTGAATACCAATCAAGTAACTTCAGAAGGAATATCTGGTTATAGTATTGTTCTTTTGTACCCTCCATTTTCCTAGGCTTCTCTTCAAATTTTTTATTCCATCTTATTCTCTTCACATGAAAATATAGTGTTTCCTGTATTAGAAGTAAAGAGGAGCATTATTTCTAGAAAAAGAAAGGTCTTTGATAACAATCATATTTGAATTCACATCCAGAGTCAATGCCTTACTCAATGTCACTCTGGGCATGTTATTATTTAACTTTCTGGAAACCTTGTTCAATCATCTGTGAGATAAGGAAAATAATATAGAGGTTCTGAGAAATTAATATATAAAACAATACAGCATTAGCTATTGTTATCCTTCTCCTCATTAGCATTATTTCCTGCTTTGTCTATAAATGAGAATGGTCATTGCTAAGAGATATTCTAAGAGATGTTACCTAGATTGCTTATAAAGTATTTTTGGCAAATATCCTTATTAGTACTTTTCAATGCTAATTTTTATTAGAAGCAGGTGTATAGAGTGATGACACAAAAAATGGATGAGTTACAGGCATTTCCCATGCATTGTCCTTATTATATGAACTCAATGATAAAGTTTGTATTTAAAAATATTTTATAACAAATTTTAACTCATATTTAAGTTTGTGAAAATTAGAAAAAATTTTGTTTTGCTTCAAATAGTTCCTAATACAAATAATGAAAGAAGTTACGTAGCAAATGCTGAGTGCTTACTATATGCCAGGAATTCAATTTTCTTAAGATGAAACAGCATTACCCCTCTTTAACAGATGAGGAACCCAAATGTCAGAGACATTAGTTACACATACAAAACTGGAAGAGTTGAGATTGGGATCCAGGCTTGGTACAACATCCAGGCCTTTTGCTAAATCATTTTACCTCCTTAAAAAAAAACAATTACTGCCCTGACTGGTGCCAGAGTAGGTAAGACACCTGCCTGTGAACCCAGGGGGTCACTGGTTTGATTCCCCAGCCAGGGCACATGGCCAGGTTGTGAGCCAGGTCTCCAGCCAGGTCCATTTCTCAGGGTGGGTGAAGGGCAACCATGCATTGATGTTTCTCTACCTCTCTGCCTCTCTCCCTTCCTCTCTCTCTGGAAATAATAAATAAAATCTTAAAAAAAAAAAAAAAAAAGTGTCCCTCTTGTCAGGCCCCAGCACCTAGTTATCCTGTTCCTGGTGTCAGTTGACAGGTCCCATGGTTTGGGGTGCAGGACCAGCAAGTACTAATGGCAGGGAGGCCCCTGGTCTAGTGACAAAGAACTTATGCAGAGCCTTCAGGAGGATTTGCATGCTTTGTTGCAAGTGGCAGGCTAACAACAGGCTTGGCTGGGCAGTTTAGAGTGTTGGTGTTCTCATGCACAGTTGGCCCACCCTTATCATAGCTGCACTAGGTTAACGACCGCAGAGATTATAGGCATCCCTATTCCCACTCTCCTGCTTCCATGAGGCCAGACTCAGACAGTGTCAGTGTTGCCATGCTCAGTTTTACCGCTCTCCCACAACAGCAGTGCGTGCACCGAGCTTACAGCAAAGGCAGTCCTATACACACATTGGAACAAAGGAGGCTCTATGTACCTTGGAACAAAGAGGTTGTATACCCAAAGGTGACATCAGTCTGCTCAGAGTTGCTAAATTGGTTACCCTTGGGGCTCTGGGATAAGATTAACCCCAAGGCTGTTTCCCCAGCTGACCCAGAGGAAGGTCCAGCTATGCATAGACCGAGAAATTCCCCTGGCTTGACACTTCTCCACAAGAGCAATGGAGAAAGAAAGCAATACTAATTGGCTACCTATCATAAGGCAGGCTCTAAGAAAGTACATTGAATCAAGATCTAGTTTGGTCTTTAGCGTAACCTTAAGTTGTTATTATGCATAACTTGGAAAACTAAGGTAGTTCTATTCACTAGGCCACAGGCCTCCTGAGGGCAGGCACTCTACTTGGTCCATATTTGTGATGGACCAGATGCAGATTCATCATATTTGGTATTGATAGATAGAAATAATAAAGTCAATTTTCTAGCAAGAAAATATTTTTAACATGAGTAAAAGAGTCTTTATATCAGAAAACCTATAGGTTGGACTCTTGTTTTTGCTACCTGGAAAATGTCGTTTATTTGAATTTGTCTTCAATCCTTTTCCAGAACAGTATTTCCAGCTATAATTTTTTAAAAATGTTGCTTTTATCCTTCTGGTTAGGTTGTTGTGAGAACTAAGGATTATCTAGAAGTATATAGATACATCTTTTATATACAGATTTTTAAAAAGCCAATTCTGATCTTAGTGTTAGGGATAAAGTAAATGTTCAATTAATATTTATCAAATAAATAAACAATTAGCCATGAACCAGTCAACTCTTTTTAAAAACTTAGAAAACTAATGATATTTAAAAATAAGTATATAAAGGGCTTACAGTACTATAGACACATGAGGAGCAGAATTAAGATACAGCCCTGGCTGGTTGGCTCAGTTGGTTGGATTGTTGTCCCATAAGCCAAAAGGTCATGGTTTTAATTCCCAGTCAGGACACATGGCCTAAGTTATGGGTTCAGTCCATGGTTGAAACACATACAGAAGACAACTGATTGATGTTTCTCTCTCACATCAGTGTTTCTCTACCTCTTTCTCTTGCCCTTCCCTTCTTTCTCTCTCTCAAAAGAAAAAAAGGCATGTCCTTGGTTAAGGATAAAAAATTAAGTAAATAAAAAGATACAGTAGTGCCCCTTACCCACAGTTTTACCTTCCACAATTTTGCTTACCCACAGTCAACTAGGTTCTGAAACCTGAAATGAAGCATTCAAGAAATAATTCATAAATATTAAGTTGCCCATTGTCCTGAATAGCTTAGCTATGCTGCATACCCTACCTGCCCGCCCATTAGTCACTTAGTAGTTGTCATGGTTACCCAGTAGGATAGACAGTTGCAGTAGCTTGTGTCCAACTAACCCTTATTTTACTTAATAAAGACCCCATAGTGCAAGAGTAGTGACAGGGATGTAGGTAAGTTAAATCTGCCAGGGAGAAACCATGAAGTGTTTCTCTAAAGTGAAAAGTATGCATTGCATGTATAGGAAAAAAACATAATATATATAAGGCTTGGTACTATTCATGGTTTCAAGCATCCTAAATCTTTATTGAATGTTAAGATTAATTAATTCAAAACTCTAACCCTCTACTGAATGATATTATTTGTTCAACTTTGTCAAATGCAAACAAAAATGCAAAAATATTTTAAAATAGTATATAAATAATAAAAAGGTAATACAAACTTCAGAGAAGCCAGTACAATGAAAGGAATTAGTGAGAGAAAGATACAATGTGACAAATATGCTGCTTCTTTTCTTTTCACCATAATTATGGAAACATAGCCTCTACTTCTAGGTGGTTTGAATAGAACAGGAGCCATGCAGTCCTTTACCACATGGGGTAGCCCTATGGCCTTTTGCAAATTAGAGAAACTATTTTCCCAACCACTTCAGTTTGATTGTTCCTGGGATAATTGTCTCCCTTGAGCAGCAGAGAAAGGATATCATTATTAGTGTTAGCTGGGAAGAAGTACACCTGGGGTTGGGTGTGGCCACCTTTTCCTGAATCTGAGATAGTATTCAACCCAAAGAAAAACAGAGCCAAAGGGGAAACTTTAGAAGGTCAAGGTGACATCCGAACCTTGACCCTGTTGTGTCTTTTACAATCTTTTACAGAGTTAATGAGTTTCCATTTTTTCTTAGTTTGAGTTGGGTTTCTGCCTAACTAAAAGAAATAAGTAAATATGCTTTTGTAAAAAAGTATATATAAATATATTTATATATATATGCAATATATATGTAAATACATGTAATATATGTGTATGTATATATATTACATGTGTATGTGTATGTGTGTATATATATTTTTAATTTATATATATATATATATAACATAATCCATACAAAAGCATTATAAGATAGAGGCATTAGCTTTTTCCTGTCATACAGATAAGGAAACTGAGGCACAATAATATAATGCAGTTGCCTGGAGTCACACAGATTGAATACAGGCAAGTTAGCTTTAGAGTCTGAGCTCTTCATCTCCAGGTCTTACTGCATCTATCACTCTCACAGCTGGGGAAATAATCTGAGTCATTCCTGAAACATTTCTGAGTAACTAATGTGGAAGGCCAGTCTCTAATTATCTCAGAAAGAAAGGAATTTCATTCCTGCCTTGGGTTCTCTACAATCATGTAACTTAACATAAAAAGCACTGCAATGTACAATATAAGTTGAACTATTTTTTTATGATGTATGTGTGCATTTTATTTCAGTGAATTCTCACTACAGAATTAAGGTGATTAGTTGTTGTTACTGTTTAACCACTTTACAAATGAATTCCTTTAACTCTTCTGAAAATACGTTGTTTGGACTCATATTTTATCTCCAGCCACTTGTATCCTGACTAGGTATATTATTTTGTATTAAAGGCATTTACCTGAATGTCTTTTCACTCATTAATGGAATTAAAAGCAGTGAAAAAATGCATTATGTTTGGGTAAGAAGACAGAGAACAAGAGCAATTGGGTCATTTGAAATATATATGATCTGACAGCTCTCTTTGCAGTGATTTCATTTCCAATATTGAAAGAACAGGGAAAATGCCTTGGTAAATATGATTTCTTTCTATTTCCATTTGTAGTTAGGCAATTGCTTCTCTCAAAGGAATAAAGCTTGTTCCTGTGTACTTGATTCCTTTTGCTTTCTGGTTATTTCCACATCACTTTGCCTTACATCATTTGAAAGGTGTTAGTTTAGAATAAATATCAGTTTTATTAAACCAGTAAAAATTTTAGGGAGGGAAAACAAAAACAAAGTCTTAAGGGAAAATCAGTGTTGATCTTTGTAACTATTTTCTTTAAATATGCAATTTCTAATGTTATCTTTTTGTTTTCATATTTGTAAATTACATTTTAAGAATAGTTACTTTTTTCAAAGATGAACTAAAATTCAAGGATTAGAGTTGATTAAATACTTTCCCTATTTGGTAGAAACACCATAACAAATATAATTTTTCTGTATTTCCCTAATAGCATTAGAAATTAGATATTAGTGTTCCCATTTTACAGAAGAATATGAGATTCAGAATATTTTTGGTTGTTGATGAAGTCACAGTAATTAAATGATAGAATCAGAATTTCTTAACCTGGCCCAAAGCAAACTTGTAAGACAGTAGGTATTTGTATGTCCTCGTTACAGATTCATCAAGAAACTAAATTTATCTAAGGTCAAAGTGTATTTCTATTTGATGTAATTACTTTATGTTTATGAATATAATATAGATGCATCTCATTGTTTTCTCTCCGAAATGTATTATAATTTAATATTTTTGCAAATTGATCCTATTGTTTAAAGGGTATTTTGGATATTATATTTTCTTTCTCATAGTTACTCATCAATAAGTACTTTGACTATAAACTCTGTTGATTGCATGCAATTCTTGTTTCTTTGTTTAGTGTTTGTTGTTTTATTTATTTCATAGTTTAAGGTTCTCAATATTTTTATTAATAATGTTGTAAAGAAAAATATAATTCTAGTAAATTAATTACTTGAGGGCAACTATACGTACATGTTGCCTTCTACTCACTCTAGCAAGTAAGGAAAATCTGGAGGAAGGAGCCTCAGTTGGACACTATGTACTTGGTGGTACTTCACAAGCTATGATTGCAAAGCTTTGGCTGCCTGATTGGTTACCCAAAAGGATGGCTTTAATTAGTTGGTGGTATGGTTGGGAGAAAACTTAATTTCACCATACAATAATATGGAATAAATTCTCTTTTTCTTCCTAAAGCACAAGGATCAGAGAATAAGAAAAGAATAGAGAGAAAGAAGTGAGAGTTTAATGGAAATAAACAGAGGGACATAGAGGAAGAAAGAGTGAGTAAATCCCAGGACTTCAGATACTGGATATACTGGAGCCAGAGTTGAAAGGATTTTGTTTAAGTTTTATATGTTCATTAAAAAAAAAAAAAAAATTGGGTTATATTATGTCTAATATTCAAAGCTAGGCTTTTATTGTTGAAAAGAGGACCCTCTGTCTTTCTCAAATCCAGTCAAATCTATTTCACAGTGGAATAAGTGGGTGGCATCAAGACGGTGAAGAAATAAATTAAAAGCCTTGATTTTCCAACTTGGACCCATTGATGGGAACAAAGATCACCCATAAAAATACGCAGGCTATTAGTATAGGAGCTGTCTCCACAGAAAGAAGTGCTGAGCCAGGGTAAAGATGAAAATAAAAGTTTCCCGGTGATTGAGAGGATTTGAATTTCCTTTGCATTGGGTTTTCTTAATGTGGGGTCAACCAAAAGAGGCTCTATGTAAAATACATAAATCTGTAAAGTTACTCCTTTTCCAACTTTCATTTGTGAATCAGAATCAGTTCATCTAACACTGTCAGCAGAATCTTTAGTACTTTGACACCCGGTCCTCTGCCACACCATCCTGAAAGCACCCACAAGTGAAGCAGTCTGCTGCTCTCTCTGCTCCTTTCTCTTGACACTATAAATTGACAATTTGCCTTGTCATTAACACCGCATTTGCTTAGCTTTGTTCTGCTTCTCAACACCTCCTGATTTTTAGTTCCTCTGGCTTCCTGCAAGGTGACAAGAGCTTGTCATTTCATTGAAGAGATAATGGAAAAGGACAGTTAAGTAAACATACAAGCAAAATAGGTGAGAATATTTCTAAGATAGAAGAAGTACAGAGTAATATCCAAATGCCAAAGATAAAACTCAACTTAGAATTTTATAACTTGCCAAGTAGGGTGAAAAGTAAATGAATACATTTTCCTACTTATCATGACTAGTTGATTTTAGCACTCAGACTTGCTCACTTAAAAGGTATTAAGAATATACTTTGCCAAGGAAAAGAAAAGCAGAAATAAGTTATGGGGGAGATGACTAGCATAGAAGTCAAACATTATTCGTGTGTATGTGTATATATATATATATATATATATATATATATATATATATAATAGGAATTGTAATGGGAAAGATTAAAACTGAAAATTTTATATCATAATAATGATAGCAGAAGAAAATGTTAAATGTGTAATTTAAACATGTAAATACCTCCCATACTTGATAATGTGATAGAAACACTAACTTTCATTAAATTTTTTAAAAACTTTATAGGTCAACTTATAGCTTCAAAATTAAAAAAAGACCACAAGAAAAATTACTAACACCTATCTACAGGTAAACCCTGTATAACAAACATGTTTTCACTCTAACATGGTTTGAAACTTGGGGAAAAACCTTGTACAACATGGCATCCTAGAACATGTAGAGAAATCCCTGAACAATATGGAGCATAATAAGAGCTTTTAAGAGCAAAAATATCTCATTTGAAATTAGGGAAGTCCCCAAACAACATGGAAGGTAAGAAAAGCTTTTAAGAGCAGGCGATATCTCATTTGAAATTCATCACTAATGGTGCTTAGTGGTGATGATGAAGAAAACATTTAATACATATTAATATATTATGCTTTTGGCAAAAATTGCTTTAATAAAGATATATCTCTTATGTAAAAATATATACTAGTATTTTAAATTTTTTTGGAAACCCCATTTTTGTACTATTTCTTTGTTTTGTATAACATGGATTCACATAACACCACATTTTTTAGGAGCCTAACAACTGTGTTGTATGGGGGTGACCTGTATGTAATTTTAATAGGTAGAGGAAAAGAAATATAATACCTCAATCAAGCTAGAAAAAATAGAAATAAAGATAGTGATGGAGATGATTTGTTGAGTTCAAGAAGTGTTTGGGGGGAATTGTCTTTGGTAATTCCTGTCCCTAAACTCCAAGCCTTGTGCCTGGATGAGGAAGAAGTCTTAACTGCATGTAAACCAGGTTAAAATCTGGAGATGCTGTGTGTCTTTCTGCTTTCTGGGAAGAATAGAGAACCTAGAAGCCCCACCCAATATGGGCACCTTTTTACACTGTCTCCTAGCCTGTGATCAAGAAACAGACACAACCCAGCAGCTTCCTAAATCCCTCAGGCCAGAGGATTTAGGGAATATTGGGGTTGGGTTAGGTGAACAAGAAGGCCAGCTAGCCATCAGCCAAATGATGCCCCTGATGCTAAAAAAAGAAGCAGCAGCCCTGAAAAAGTCAATTTTTTCTGTATCTCCAGGCATGTGTTACACTTTAGTAATGTGCAGGGGTTCCAGGGTCAACTGTGCCAAAGAGAAAGATATCCATATGCTGTTCTGGGAAAGCACTTTAGACACTCATTCAGAGTCTCAGGACCAGCTCTGGGGAAGACACACAGTTCAGTTAGTTGCACAGAAGGATGAGGTGTAAAAGGCAGCTTTCTAGAATCCAGGTACTTGCTGGTCTGTGAACCCAAAAGTCACTGGTTCAATTCCCCAGTCAGGGCACATAACCAGGTTGTAAGCCAGGTCTCCAGCCAGGGCCGTGGATGGAGGCAGATGAAAGGCAACCATACATTGATATTTCTCTTCCTCTCTGCCTCTCTCCCTTCCCCTCTCTCTAAAAATAATAAATAAAATAGAATCCAGTTTTTTTTTTTAATTTTATTGTTGTTGTATTACATCCATCCCCTTTTTGCTCCCCTCTGTCCCCCTCCCCACCCACCCATTCCCCCCAAAGTCAATCCCACCTATTGTCCATGTCCATGGTTCCCCCATGCTAGGTTCTTGTCTAAGCTGTTCCCCTTTCTTGCCTCTGCCTCCCCCCTCCCCCCAACCCCTTTCCCCCTGACCACTGAAGGCCTATTCCTTG